>PVLA01009141.1:0-79183 GCA_004027455.1 Hydrochoerus hydrochaeris
AGAAGGAGATGGCAGAGCAAAAATGATCAGTTCCTGGAGGCAGAGTAGGGGAACAATCCCGAGAAATGTGGGACCAAAGACCAAATATAGTACCTAACATTATTCCATGATCCATTCAGACACACCCAGAAGCATGCTTTACTAATCCCCTAGGCAGCTCCCAAGCCAATCAAGTTTACTCAATGAAGCTTAAATGTCACATCAAGTTCTACAGATTCTTGTAACACATTAGCAAATAATTTATCTGTTAATTTCAACTTGTTTCACACAGCATTGCAGTGACTTTCATTCACACATAAAATCACTGCAAATAGTAACAGCTTTTAAATAGCTTTCCTTGCGATTTCAGGATATGCTCCAACAAAATAAATCCACATAGCTGAATCAGGAATAAAGGAAAATTTTCAGTGCTAAATCATTAATATGGTTGAATTCAGAGCATAAATATTAAAATTAGATCTAAAAATATCCAGAGCTTAACAAAAAGCAATGAAGGTATTTGTACATATATACTAATAACTGCATAATACAGTAAGTACTACAACAGTTCTTATGCAGCTCTTTCTTAAAGACAGTGAAAAACCTCTCCCATACAATCTTTTCTGATATGTTAAACCCTATATTGGGTAGCTCATTTATTCAATAAATATTAAGATACCACAATTCGCCAAGAATTGGGCAAATACAGACTCTACATTTGCAGAGCACACAGGGTCATTGCAAGAGGGCAGCAAAATACATTGCATGTGTGAATATGCAGATATGAAACCTACTGTTCTGCACAACTAATATGCACTAACTTTTAAATATGGATTTTTAAAAAGAAAAATTATTTCAATCTAGTTTGGGTCAGTGCCACAAAGTCAAAGATGGTGAGTGATGTGGGCATGAAAGAACCCTCAGCTAAACTGGAAGGGTCTCAGTGATGGTGGCATTTTAGCTGGAGGGGGATTCACTCTCAGGCATTGGGCACAGTGGCCAAGGAAAAGCATTCCAGACAGACAAAGCAGAGCACCTGGTGTTGGACAGCGTGGGCATCTGGCTGTTCTTGTAAAGGGAAATGGCCAAAGTGACTAAGGTGTTTGGGGGCGGCTACCCGTGACAAGGCGGAGGCCACGCTGCTGCCCTCATTCTAGCACCTGAACTCTGATTTAGGCACTTTCATTATAATCGTTTTCTTTGTCAATATCATTACTCTACTTGAATGTTAATTTTATTTTTCCAGGTAAATTATAAAACACAAGAGAACAGCCAGGTGTGGTGGTGCACTCCTGTAATCCCTGCACTCAGGAGGTTGAGGCAAGAGGATTGTCACAAGTTTGAGACCAGCCTGAGCTGCAAAGTGAGCTCAAGGCCAGCCTGAACTGCATAGAAAGACCATGTCTCAAAAATTTTTTAAAAAAATTTTTAATTTTAAAAACTAAGAAGACAAGGATTTCCCTAAATATATCTAGGATGCTGCTGCTATGTCTCTCCTCAGTTATGTTGTCAGTAAAATGAGGATTATAACAGTGCCTACCTTTAATTATGGGAATTGAATGAGTTCATACGGTCCCTAAACAAATACATGAGTCAAGTATATTACCTCAAAGAGCCCCAGGAGCAGTTAGCATTAGCTAGTATTTTGTTCTGAATAGCTCACATGTCCTTGGGAAGAACCGCCCCCCTCCACCACCACCATTCATGAATCCCAGAAAAATGCAGTGTGCTGGGTAGTCAATGGGTGTTGCTTTAGAAATAGGTGAAATCTTGGTCTGAGAAACCCCCTTTCTTGCTAAAATGGCAGATAGTATACAGTTTAGGTTGGGCTGACATCATTTGTTTGTGTCAAAGACTGTGTTATCAAGGACAGACTAAAGCCACAGAACAAAGACTGGGGTGCCTGTGAAACCAGAGCCACAGGGCCGGCTTCCCCAGGGCTCTCAGGTTTCTGCCACCTCCCACTCGGCACCCAGCCCCCCTTCCTCCAGGTTAAGGGTGCTAATCTCACTCCCATGTTCCCCAGAGCTCCCCCTGAATCCCTGGCTATCCCCAAAGACACTAAGATGCACAAGTGAATTCACTTGGTCCCACAGGCACCTGCAAGTCACACAGAGCCCCCAAGAGAGGATGCAAGGCCAGGACGCAGCTTTGATGTTCTCCGTAGTGCACACAGGGAGGGAGAGAGAACTCTCCAATTTCCCCTTTTGGAAATGAAACCAAAGTGCCATGCAGATGGCTGTGTTCCTCACCCACTGACCTCAGACACGGTTTCCAGCTTTTGTTCGTAAGCGCCTATCACTGCTCACTGACTTCTCTGGAAGACTTTCGCAAGGAGCAGCAGCCTCAGATTCCCTTAGGAAACATCTTCTGCATCACAGAAATGATCACCCATTTTTCACTGAGACTGATATGGGCTCGATGCTACCCAAAGTCAGCCTGTCGTGGCAGTTTTTGTTGTCTGGGTCAGAAACATCTTTGCTGGCGTTAGGACTTTGCTGGAGAACAATTCTGCCAGGGCTCCTCTGGCATTCCTAGGTACCTGATGAGGCAAGGCCATGGTGACTTATGTTCTAGAATATCTTTCCAAAGCTGCTTGAATAATGTGCCATCTTGAAGATGGGGGACTTTCTGCAGTGAGGATTTGCTTTTTGAATAGGGTAATAAAGATAATATCGCTTTCTAGTGCAAAGATTGAGTATCTGACAGCCCCTTTATAAGATTTATAAGAGACTTCCTAACCATGGGTTTTCTCAGAAATAACCCAAATTTACTGCTTGTAGAATTTGCACCCAGGCCACACTACATTGCCCTGTTAAGGTTAGGGCCAAGAGAGCCAGTGCAAAGCTGAACCTCAAGACCCTTGCTGCACCATGAAGAATAACGCCCTTTGTCTGTAACCTGGGGGTCTTGTAGACTCTGCAAGCACTCCTGAAGCCAAGGCAGCTGCCCCGTTAGTTTGCAAACAATATAATCTCAAACATTTAACAATTCTTGACAGATTGTGATGTAACTCTTCATAAGACTCTCTATAATTTTTTGGTTTTTAAAAATATTTCTAGACCTTGATTTTAACAATGTTCCAAAGCCCACTGAGTTGATATTTTATTCAATGGCCAGAAACATATTTGAATACAAAATTTTGAGTATCTGGAGGTGTCTTTACAATTGCATTAAGACACAGACCGAATAAAAGTGGACCTTTTGGTTGTATTTAGGATGGCTGCACTTATTTAATAACACAACTGCTTTGTTTCTAAATAATAATGCAAGGTAATAAAACAAAAAATGCAAAATTATATGAAAATGAAAAAAGATATAAAAGTATTTTTCATTTTTCCCTCTTTATTACATATCATGTCTTTAATTAAACAGGCATGTGAGCTAATGCGTGCTTCATGCCTCTCTCCCAGACTCTCAGCTCTCTGAAAGCAGGATCATGATTACTTTGTTTCATGGTCAAGGGGAACTGACAAATAGTGGAGGCTTAGTAATTTTTTTCAAAGACAGAAAGAAAGAGAAAGAGTGCAGAATGGCCTATGTGACTTCTCACTCCCAGTGCCCGAGACCCTGGGCCTCACTGAGACAGAAAGTCCCCAGCCTCCTCTGCATGTAGGAATGGTCAGTGAACCAGAAATGAATCTGAATCACAGAACTTCTAGAAACCCCTGCCACCATTTCTCCATATATGCGAGTGTGATGGCCAGCGCTTCAGTAGCTACCCTGGGGCCATGACAGGAAAGCCAGAGAAGGTCAGGAACTTCACCTCTGAGGTCCTTGGGCCCCAGTGTGCCAGCAATGACTCTCTCTGAGTTTCTTATCTCAAAATTTGAGCCATGCCTAGGCAGGCTGTCTGTGAGACTATCATCAGCTGTAACCCTGCTACTGCCCTGACACACATAGCGTGAATTTATGGAATTGCAACTATTATGCACCTATATTTTATCCCATTAGTGGCTGGAAGGAGGTTGAGAAAGGTGATATGAATTTGTTTAAGCATGAATTTAAGAAAAACCACTGGATTCTCAAGTAAATATATCAACAGATAAGACAGTATTGTTACCACAATTCAAGTTGAGATTTCAAAGTTGCCCAAAATGCATCAATCCTAAACACTGATATGTTTAACTTTAATGTTAGTTTTTTGGGTAAAGGTCATATCTTCATATTTTAAACATCACCCTCAAAAAGTTAAGTGAGTGAGCAAGAAACAAAGTGAGGCAACCTTTCATTTGTCAGGAATCTGCCATTTAATGTCTCGGGCTCTTCTTTTCTCTGCATCCTTTAGATTCTACCAGTCAGCAAGGCTTTGTGAAACTCTCAGATTACACCTTTCCTTTTTCTATTTCCAGAAAAACCACCTTAGGCAAGGCTTCAAGCTCCTAATCCATAATTACTATAATTGCTTTCTAAACGGTCTTTCCAGTTCTCCCCTCTCATCCACCCAGCTCTTGGAGTCTCAGATCCTCCTGTTTCACTGCGTCATTTTCTGTCTACATACCACTTACGTGGAACCTCAGGCACGTTTATTTTATTTAGTGCTCATTTCTCTACTAAATGGAGATTTCTGAGAAGAGACTTTGCCCTACTTTTTTATAGTTTTAGTCCCCAATTTCATCTTCATGTTAGAGACAAAGAGCTTTTTCTTTTTTTCAGGATTAAAGATTGAACCGAGACCCTTTCCACTGAGCTGCATTCTCAATCCTTTTTCTTTGAGACAGGGTCTTACTTTTTATTTGGAGACAGGGTGCAGCTGCTATGCACCTATGTTTTACCCAGGCTGGGCTTGAACTAGCCATCCTCCTGCCTCAGCCTCCCAAGGTGCTATGATTACAGATATACACCACCACACCCAGTTTATAAACAGCTTATAAAATACACTGGGGCACCAAGCCAGCCTTTCTAGATTCTTATTCAACTAACTGAATGATGAGGCTCAGGCACCCATATCCCTTAGAAGCATGAATGTAAGAAAAACCACTGGATAACAAATTTGTCTTTTATACTACGCAATCTGATGTTTCATCCAGCCACCTCAATCACAGAATAGTACCACATACCATACAGGCACACCATCTTCAGAATGAAATATTTCTGTTGCTTTCTGTTTGGGTGCAAGAAGGTACTGAGATCAAAGCATTGGTCTTAGATAAGACAGAGTGGGGAAAAAAATCAGCATCCTGATGTGATAATGCTACACCTGCACCTTTACAGTACATACCATCAGAAAACAGCCTTGGATCCATCCCTCAAATAGTAGGGAGACTTTTTCTTTAAAGGTTTAAATAATAAATGCTTTCAACTGTGCTGGCCATAATAGTTTCTTCTGCAATTACTTAATTCCAGTGTGTGGGGCGGAATCAGTCATAGACAACACATAAACAAGTACATTTGGCTGTGTTTCTTGGAAACTTAATCTACAGAAGCAAACTATAGCCATGACTTGGCCCATGTGCTGTAGATGGGAAATCCTTGGTTTATAACAACTCAACCTTCATGCTTATCACAGGACAGCTGGACGACTGAGTACCACATGTCTCTTCACTCCAGGACCCAACTCCATCCCACCAGACACAAGCAGAAGGAAGAGGAGTACCAGGTATCTCCAGATGGAAATCAAATGCTGTGCCCTGAAAGTGACAGCCATCATTCCCAAGGGCAGCTCACTGGTCAGGAGTGATCTGAGTCTGTCCACTTCCCAGGACTTCCTAGCGTCACCACGAGGATTAGAAGGCAGAGACCTTGAACCATTTGGCCAAGAGAGTCAGGAGCTGCCAGACTTAATTTTGATTAAAGATTGTTCTAGGAAAAGTTTTCCTTTCATTCAAACAAGTTTCATGTGTAGAGTACTGACAAGCTGTAGCCCATCAAGGCAAGCTTATAGACACGTCAACTGATCTAATAATCATTCTCGATAGGTATTGTTCAGAGACTCGGGATCTCTCAAAAGAGTTATTCTCCTGTGAGAAATTCATTTGGCATATTTCACTTTCTATAATACATTAAGAAGAGAAATTGATAGAAGAGAAAACAAGTGATTGAATGAAAAAAACCCTGATGGTCAGAGTGACAGATTTCTATCCTGCAAAAGGTGCAAAATAGCTTAGATATGCATGTGTACAATTTAATTATGATCTGTACCATGCAGCTTAATGATCATTTGAAAATTACATATTTTCTATATCATCTAAACTTCATATCCAAGATAACACCTTTTACCAACCAGATTTTTCCTTTCCTATTGTCTTTTTTGAAAAAGTTATCAGCTTCAGATTAAGAATTCTAAGATTAAATTGTAAGAAGTTATACATTATCTTTTAAAGTTGCCTAGGAAGACTATTAAAGACATTTCCTGGATACACAATTTACTGTTAAATTCACGAGATCAAGTTCAAATATATTCCATCCTTATTACTACCTACTTACTAACATAATAAAAATGTGTCCATAAACAAGTGCTTACAAAAAAGGACTTTCCCAGTCACACATTCCAATAACACAAATAATAAAATTCCAAAAAGTAATGCACAGAAATATTATAAACTATGTATACCGCTCTATTCTCAAAGGGAAAAACAGACCACAAGGTGCATATATCAGTGCCTGAAAGACACAGGCTGATTTAGTTTGACAGTCACATCGATAGTACAGTATCGTTTTACAGTGCAAAAATATTTGGTTTTTACAATGAACTACAGAATATAAAGTTACTTCCCTAAGAAAAATGAAAAGATAATAAAGTGAGGAAGAATTTGGGGTAAGCCAACGTAAGGTTATGCATGACAATATTCTCAGTCACTAACGCAGGTCTGGTAAAATTAAGGCTATTATTTACACTGCATTTGATTAAACAGTGGTTTCCTTTTTTATGGCAAGCATACAAAAAACTCAAAACTGATTCTTTTCTTTTTTGTGTGTAACACTGCAAATTTAAACCCAATCTTCACATTAAACTACATTCCCAGCTGTTACGGTTAATACATTTTGTCAGTTTGAGAAAATAACCACAAGAGGAGGCCACAGAGATTTTGTGAGTGCTACACCTGCCCTGGAGAGGCAAGGCAGTGGCCTGTGCACAATATAAGGGAGGAAAAGAGCCTTGCTCTTTCCCCTTTTACTCTGGCTGCTGCCTTGAAGTGCTGACCCTGTGCCATGCTACCTTGCCTTTGGAGCCAACTGATTACGGACTGAAACCTTCACAAACTACAAGCTAAATAAATCTTTTCTTCTTTAATTTTGGTAACAGGTGTTTTGTCCAGCAATGAGAAAAAAGTAATCAAGACACCAGCCAATTTCATTTTAAATTTTAAGACAAGGTATTGCTAAGTTACTCAGGTGGCCTCAAACTTGCAATCTGCCTACCTCGGCCTCCAGAGCTGCTGAATGGATAGGATGACAGGCATGTGACACCACGTCTAGTGCTGACTCTCTTCTTACAGCTGTGCTATTCCCAAAAGGAATTTCAAGCTCCCCAACACTTTTTTTAAACATCATTCATTTTACTGAATTAAAGTTTATTCTATTTCTGATGCACATAAATCTCAGGGTTCCAGTCTTCTTTCCTCAGCCCCCATTTCAGTCTAAGGTTGTGGCCCTAAAATGGAAGAATAGAGAATAAATGAAAATTTAACTTACAAGGAACAGACTTGACTAGATACTTAGAAGAGCCTTAATTCTCAACAACTGTTCAAAATATGAAATTATTATAATCAATTTTGTAAAGTTGCTCCATGTGCCTTACACACACACACACACACACACAGAGAGAGAGAGAGTGAGAGAGAGAGACAGAGACAGAGACAGAGAGAGAGAGGTTTTTAAATAGCTAAAAGTGGCAATAAAACAATCTAAGTTTTTGTAAAGTCAGGATATACAAACTCAAAAAGAATATCATTAGTTTGTAGCCTACGTATGTTTTGAAATTTCATTAGGTAGCCCACTTAATTTGAATATCACATTATTAAAATTTCACAGATGGTTAATGGACTCGAGAACTTTTACTCTTTAAAATATGGTTTTTCTTTGTGTTATTCCAGTTTAGAAAGCTCTGAAACATCAATATAACATATAGCCACAGAAGTTGTGAACTTAGTGTATGAAATAGTTTTTTGAACATAATGATCTCAAGAATTCTTGTTTTGGGAGGTGTTCCCTAAAGGTGTATTTAGAGTAAAAAAATGAAAAAAACAACAAAATCAGAAGTTCTAGAACTGTTGGTTAGCAAAAATTGTCAAATTTTAAGTTTTGCTAAAGATGATAGCACTTCTCAACTATCATACTGGTGAATGAACTGTCCTCAGATTTGTCTTTGTAGGGAAAAACAGCCCATCTTGTTGAATAGAGACCGCCACGACAGTTACTGTCTTTGAAGCTGTAGCCACATTCAACCATTTTCTTTAAAGATGTCGCTGGTGGTCAACTCAATTTGAGTGCTAACTGAGGTGCCAGGAACACAGCATTCTCCATAGTGAATATTTCCTCTTTCCTGTTCTTGTTCTGAGCTACCCAACAGTCTCCAAAACCCGTCCAGTTTAATGTACAGAGCTGCAGCTGCTGAGTGCACTGCTGGGGGTGGGAGCTCTGCCTCCCTCCTCTGGAGTCCAAGGGAGCTTCCCAGGGAGCAAGGACTCAGCTCCCCGGGTACACCCCACTGGGCTTCCATCCAAGGTGACAACTAGAGGACAAACACAAGGCCATTTGCCTATGTTTCCCCCTGGGTTCTACACATTCTCCAGGTCTGCTTCTCCACCTTCTGTTGCTTCTCTATCTTTCCATTACTTGCCATGTTTTTATTAAGGAAGCTGCTGAATTTCATGTATAGTAATCCAGACCCCTAATCAACATATTATCCATAAGGCAAATAAACAGTAGCATTGAATTCCCAACCCAGAGGTAGAGTAAGAACCAGTAGGGAAACACTGTCACTTTTTAAATGTTCTACACCGTTTATCACGAAGCTTTCACTGTCAAAACCTTCCTCGGCAATCTGCAAGAAGGTTTTGGGCTCACTGTCAGGGCATTGTGTGGACAATAAAACAGTACATCAAAACCCTGTTTTCTGTCTTGCTTTCAGAGCCAGATACTAATCCCAAAGTTTGTGTTCCATTCCTGGCTGTGTTGGTCGTCAGAGGGAAAGGAGCTGGGTTAGATTTATGAACTAAAGACAAGATTTGACACACAAAAGACAGCAAAACTGGATCGTGTTGGAGGTATTGGGTTTCTAGCAGGTAACCTAAGGCTTCTAATACACTGAACCTTGAGTGTCAAGGCATACAGCTGCTCTCAAAAATTGTTTGACCAATTAATTAATTCAATATATTCATAAGGTTAGTGATCAAAAATTACTGAAAAGGAGGAAGAAATCACTGTAAGTTCCTAGTCACAATTTCTTCCTAAAAGAGGTCAAAGAAAATACACACAAATCTGTGATAAAAAAAAACTTAATCAAAATACCATAAAAAAGTGATTCTAAAGATTAAAAATATACAACGCCATTTCTTTACCAGAAAGCAAAAAAAGAACCAAAGTATGTGATTACTGACCTTCACAGAGTTGGTAAAAAGGATACCCAACAATACAGTATTTGTTTCATTGTCTGTACAATCACCTACTAGCTGACCATCCATCACTAAACAAGCAATGCCATAGGAATCCATCCCTTCTCCAAAGAGTGGCCCATTTTATTTACATTAACTACTTCAAGTAAAGAGAGATGCATTGATAAAAAACAGTTAACCCATTTATACTATTAACATTTGGCACATCACAATTTACGTAGACTTGTATTTATATCACTTCATTTAATCTGAACCCTGTTGAGCCCCCAATTCATAAAAAATAGGCAGATAGGATCACAAAAGCAACAACTTATGCCCACAATCACAGACATAATAAATGACTTCTCTGTGAAGTGCACTACTTCCTCCATCATAGCCTGTCCAGGCATCTGCGTATGAGGAACACCCAACAATTAGATGGTGTCATTCATTCCTTCATTCCTACACACTGCGAAAATGAGTTTCTCAGTGCCTTCTACGGAGTGTAACAGGCACAGGTCCGGGAGCTGGAAATGTCACTGCTAACAAGATAAGCCCTCTCCCTAAGTTCTTGAACAAAAAAACAAGACACAAAAATAACTGCACAGGACGGGCACCTGTCCTCTGCCTTCTTTGGCTTCCAGGGCTGCAGCGCCCTTTGCCAGGACTCATCCCTCCAAGCCTCAGCGTCTGTCCTCACAGTCCCCTCCCCTTGTGCTCTGTCCCCACACCCCTCCTCTGACTCTGACCTTTGACCCCTCTTCTGAGGACCCTTGTGATTATGTGGGGCCCCTAGATAACCCAGGGCAAACTTCCATCTCCAGATCCCTAATTTAGATTTGCAAAGTCTCTCTCACCTTATCGGCTAACACACACACAGGACACAGGACATGGACATCTTTGAGGGCCATTATTTTGCCTCCCATATTTACCAAGACCAATGAAGGGCTGACCTGGAAGGACTCTTACTTTGGTATTATGGTGAGGTGCCTCTAGAAATATGGTAACTCATAGTTCCAGATGGTTGCAAATCCTGAACCACTTATTTTAAGGGTATGTTCCACTGAGTCAGTATGAAGAGCATCCAATAGATCCTCTATCTACCTATGGTAGGGAAGGTAGCATAGACTTCACACCAGCTCTCACCAAGGCATGTCAGGAAGAGTTCCAGATCACTAGCACCTATTTTATGGCAAAGTAGCTCATATCATCCAATCATCTGAGCAACAAAAAGGTTGACCACATTATTCCTATTTATAGATAAAATTGAGGTTCAGTGCTAATGGGTAATTTGTTCAAGGTCATACAATTAAACAACAGATGCAACAGGAACCCCCGGCTCCCTCCTCTGTGCTACCTACTTCCCACACAAATGTCTCATTTACAGAACAACAGCACTACGCCTGTGTCACATAGTAGCTCTATAAATCTTTACTTCACAGCAAAAAGTGCTGACAGTTACAATGTGTATGATCTGCTCATGGCCAAAGAAGTTGTTCAACTACTTGATGACCTTATGGAAACTCCTGGGAAAGAAAAGGATTCTGGCATTTAGTATCTTGCTCCTTAAGAGAAGCGTGGCAAGGAGTCCCAGTGCCAGGACACACAGGTGTAAAAAGTCTAGTGCATTCTGATGTGCCGGCATCTCAACAATACTCTATGTTCAAGCAAGAAGACTACAGTCAGAAGCAAAGTATTAAATGTGACCAGTCTACAAAAATTGATGACTACAGTACAGTGGTAGCAATAATTATTTAGAATCATACTAATCACTCCATTACCAATCACAAATTAATATTTAACTCAATTTATGTATCCCGACTTAAGCAGTTTCCTCTTACTTAATGTGGAAGTTGTTTTGTTAACTGTAAATACTATAATGAAGAACATTGAATATCTTGTTTCAAATACTTGTGAAAACAAATTCCTGTTGTGATATATAATACAAATCACCCTCCAAAAAAACCACGGACTTATACTCCTACAAATAGTGTGTGAAAGTATCTACTTTATCCACACTCTCACCAACTCCAGGAGTGACCAAATTTTTTAATCTTTTTCAGATTTTTGGGTGAAAAATTATATCATTGTTTCATTTTCATTATCTGAGCTCAATTAACATTATTCAGTGTTTTATTGGCCAGTTGTGTTTATTTCTGTAAATTTATTAGTTATACTCTTGGTCCATTTTTCTATTTTCCATCTATTTGTTATTGACTTGAAAAGGATTTTTGAGTCTTACAGATTATGCTTTTGAATATGAGTCACAAAGTTTGTCTCCAATCTTTCATTTACCTTCAACTATGTCTCCTGTAACATCTTTAGTTTCTCCTTTACTTTTCAATTTTGCCTTCTGAGAATACACCCTGTAGCCTGATGCTGGCATTCAGAGAAAGTGAACCTGACAGCAAACGTTATCCAGAAAGAAGGAAGAGTGCCCTGGAGTCTCAAGCACAACATCAAAAGGTACCAAAGGGGTGGTGGAGATGAGTAACGTAAACACTGAAAGAAGTTTTGGTGACAGATGGTGAAGCATGGATTTTACCACTGGGTCTCTTTACCCTCCACTTCACAGAATTCACATCACTGGACCTCTGATTTTCACATCATGTAAGCCAATTCCTGTAATAAATGCATCCATGTACAGTGGTGCCTCAGTTCACAAATGCTTCTGTTTGTGAACATTTCTGTACATGAAAATTTTGCCTCCATTTGTAAACTTCGCATCCACTGGGTGACAAACACAACCGTGGCCATCTTTCTAGAACTGGGGAATGAATTAAGTTTGTGAAATGAGACACCACTATATAGAGAGTCTATATGTCCTATTAGTTCTATTTCTCTGAAGAACATAACCAGTACAAGGACTGCCTCTCCAATCTATAAGCATCCTGGCCAGGACCCTAACTTTCATCTTTATAAATTTTGCTCCTAACTCTTGAAATGCCTAGCACACAATGGAATATCAGTAAAAGTATAATGTATGAATGAATGAATGAACAAATGAACACACGTATACATGGACATTTATCAGTAATTGATCCTCTCACCTTTCCCCTATATGGCAGCAGAAGTCTGGAAGTGAACTCTCATACCTCAGGCCAGAGTTTATTAGTTTCCATGGCCAGTTACAGCAGCAAGAATGAGGATAAAAAGGAAAACAATGTCATCTGCACCAAACCTCTGTCAGATTCAGGGATACTCATTTCCACTTCAGTAAACACCTCATAGTAGACAATAAAATCTGAGCTTCCAAGGGTAATTTTAAAGCCCTGCCAGAGATTCAGTAGCATTCATGAGGAAGCTATGATGGCTGGAAAACACGAACAACAGAGAGCTATTTTGGATATTCCACAGATAAGGTGAAGGGGCACGAAATTTTATAGCTACTCAGTACATCTCAGGGTTATGGGCTCTGGGCAATAGAATCAAAATCATAAACAAAGCCAGGGAGTGCTGCGTCTCAGTGCTTGGATCACAGGTAAATGGTCTGACATGATGCCGTGAATTTTGAAAATGATGCTTTCATCACTTTCATCAGATGGCAGTGATAGGGTTCCTGGTCCTCCAACTGCTACAGATTGGCCCTCAGTCTCTGAGGGAGGGAATGTGTCTATTTGTCACTGGATATATGTCTAGGTCCAAGGAAAGGGAAGTGTGAAGGTTGCTAGGAATTTAGAAAATTATCTCACTATTCTTTTTCAGGTTTCATTATAATGGCTATAGTTTTCCTTTATAACCCAGGTCCTTTTAATAATTAGTAGTCTCTTTTTATTCAAGGGGTGTGTGTTTCAAGATCCCAAGGGGATGAAACTAATAGTACGCCCTACAGTTTGATGCCTTTGCTATCACAACCAAACACCACTCACTGTGACCAGCAGTTTTGCACTTTGAAGCACAGCAGCTAAAGTGGCAGGAACTTCTTTTTCCTTCTTCTCAGCTTTCTAGACAAGAGATCTGTTCCTACCACAGACCATAACAACTTCAGAATGCGATTTTTTTTTTCCTTTCTTTAAGTGGGAACTCTCACCTCTTCTCTTCTAAGACACACTCTACAGCTTCTTTTTGGTGTCTCTGAATTCCAGCATCATTACTGTGATGCTTCAGGGCTGGTGTGGACTAATGTAAGAGTTTCCTGAGCAGCAACCCCACAGCACTGAAATGGTCAGCCTGCTCAGTGCAGCTACTGCATAACCACGGAGTGTGTGACACATGTGACATGAGGCAGGAGCCCCAGATAATGTGATGGGTGGATGCAACAGGGCAGCTCATGACTTTGTCACATTATTCACAGCAGCAATCCACTGCAAACTCATGCACTGCTTAGCTACACATTTTCCACTGGGTACTTTCTGACTGCAGCACACGAAGCCATGGGGACACCACCGTAAACACTTAACACTCCTGACCAACAGGTTCATGAGAGAGTAATCACCACATGACATTGTCGCATGCAACGGTAGAAATATAATCAACAGCTGAGACTGAGAAGCCGGCCTGGGGAGTGATTCTGGGGACGCCCTTGGCAAGAATCTGAGGTCCCCAGATCTCCAACACCATGTGTTGAATTCTGACAAATCACTGATGCAAACTCTTGGCTGAAAAAGACTTCTGCTCGTTCTACTTAGCCTACTAAGTTCTGTGTTGTAAAAATAAACCACATACAACAGGAAAATGATTCAATCTGAGTCTAGAAGTTTGGGGCAAAGAGTAACTCACAGCTGGCAGTGACCCCCTAGTTTCCAAATCAGATGCCAGTTTATCCACTAATAAACCCTTTTAAAGCCTTTTGGAAAAATCTTGTAATGTATAAAAAGACAATAAAGTCTTAACTTTGAGGAGCTAAAGATTGCCGATCAATGAGCAACAAAATACAGAGCCTCCCAGGGAGAAACAACTCATATGCCAGAATAAAACATCCTGGAGAGATCCAGACAGAGGGAGATGGATCCTCTTAACACAGGAAGAAATTAAAACAAGCTCATCAAACACACAGTCTCGGGGCTACAATTGGAACAGCTAAAATTAGGGGACACAGCACTTTCACTGTGACCCACTGAGCTGCCCAAATTCATATGGGCCTTGACCCGCCATGACCCACAGAGCCGCCTGAACTCATTCCTGCTGCAACTCAAAGGAGCCATAGCCGCACTGAAGTCGGGAGCTGGTGAGCCCAATGGAGAACAGAGCTGGCGAAGGGACCTTCATTAATCCATGGTAAGTGCTGGGAATAAGACCCCCATGGGAAGGGCATAACCAAATGGGCAGGTGACATTTTGGAATCATGCAGGAGGAACCTGAACTAGGAACAACAGTGACTTCAGTTGGTTGCTCCCTCCCCAAAGCAGATTCATGGGATTTACTTGGCCTGGGTCACGCCTCTGGCTGGGACCCAATAAGCCATCCCAAACTGATTCCCTATGCCTAGCACACACTAACCTGGTGAAGGTCCCTGAAGTTTGACTGGCCCAGTGGGGATGGGCCAGCATACGCAGCCCCTGCTTACACTTCAGTGACAAGAGCAAACAGGAGAGGCAGAAATCCCTCACCAGCATGTTTCAAAAGAACCATAACCAAAAAGGAAAGGGGCTGAGACCTCCACTATACACCTGTATGGAAGAAACCAAAAATATGACAAGAGAGAGAAACAAGAAAAAGCCCCCAGCCCAAAACCGTGAGAACATTGATCCAGGAGAGGGAAAAACAAAAGAGACTGAGGGCAGCAAACATATAACATCAGACATGGCTTCAATGGACATTAAGAGATATCTTCGAGACCTTGTAGATGAGCTCAAAACTGAAATATTAAATCAGGTAAAGCAAGATATAAATAGATTAATAAAAGAAATACTAAGCACCTCTCAAGAAGACACAGATGGAAGAAGGAAGGAACACAAAAAAAGGAGAGAAACATTCAATAAAGAATATAAAGAAAATCTAGAATACATGAAGCAGATTCAAAGAGATTACCAGGAAATTAAAAACTCCATTGAAAGCTGGCAAAACTGCTTAAAAGAAACTAAGGATAGACTATCAAAACTTGAAGACAAGTCTGCAATGTGTGATCATGAAAGGAAAGATCTCTTAAAAATAACAAGGAAACAGACAGTAACAATATGAAGGAATACAAAGGCTAGAAGATGACAAGAGAATATATAATTTAAGAATAAGAAACATGAGTGAAGAAGCAGGAATAAAAACAGGCGAATTACAAAGGCTATTCACAGAAATAATTAAGGAAAACTTCCCAAGCATGGGAAAAGAAAATGACATTTGGTTATGTGAGGCATACAGAACTCCAGCCACCTACAACCAAAACAGAGCTATACCCAGACATATAATAATCAAGATACCAGAAAATGAATATAAAAACAGAATATTAAAAGCCATTGAGAAAAGAAACAGATTACCTATAAAGGAAAGCCCATCAAGATCACAGCAGACTTCTCGACACAGACCATCAGATCAAGAAGAGCTTGGAGCAAAGTATTCCAAGCCCTGAAAGAAAATAACCTCCAGCCCAGATTGATGTACCCTGAAAAACCGTCACTAAAAATTAATGGAGAAACAAGACACTTCCATGACAAAAAGGAACTGGGGGAATTTGTGACGACCAATCCAACCCTACAGAGAACACTGAAGAACATTCTAGAGAGAGAGAAAAAAAATACCAGGATTTTAGGAACAGTGGCAGAAAGGCCTCAATGAATGGGGCAGGCAACAGAATGAAGGAGAAAAGTAGACAAACAAAGGCAAAAAAATAGCATAGCAGAAATGAGGCAGAGAAGGTTGGCCGTAATCTCTAACATAGATGGCCTTGATACACTAAAAAAAAAAAAAAAAAAAAAAGACAGGCAGAGTAGATCAGGAGATAGGGTCCATTGAGATGCCCTGTACAGGAACTATAACCAACCTGAGAGAGGGTTTATGGACCAAAAATCAAATATGAGAAAACAATGTTTTATGTGACAGTGAGTCAGAGAGAAATAGGAGCAACTCGACCACCATCTGCAGATAGGTTGGAAAGACAGGATACTTATGTACAGTAGAGAACTACTCAGCTATAACAAAGGAAAACCTTGAGGCTTTTGTAGGTAAAGGAATACAACTTGAGATCAAGTCCAGGAGTGGAAAGGTTTGGAACCACTTAGGTAAATAGCAGGTTGCCCCTGCCCAATCTAAAAACTGAGGGAGTTGGTGGGACCCAAAATGTGCAGCACCCTGTGGGAGTGAAAGGGGAGGAATAGCCTAAAAAAAGAAGGCAGAGGATATTGTTAATAGTGTACCAGGATTTAAAACCCACATTACTCACACCACTCTAATTAGATGGATTATACTCTGTTCCAGTTTGTCTACTTGTACTAGATTTGAGGGCACAGACAGTTATCCCAAAAATAGCAGGATATAGTACAGTAATCATCCTTAATTTCCTATTAACTTAATCTGAAGCTCTGTATAACTTACACTGTTTTACCATGACTGATCTTAATCAAATCTGGTTTGTTAGATTGCTGTTTTGTATTGATAGATTTTATTCAAAGCTATTATGATTGATAATATCAAGTCTGAGAGTATAGGCAACTACACTGAAGATGACAAGATTCACTAGAATATCCACTCTGGTTTGATTATTACCTGCCTATGAAGTTTTATACTGTCTACAATGTTTTATTTTTACTAATAGTGTTATGTGCTGCTATATTCAATTATACTGCTATATTCAATTATGCTTAATAGATAGACAATTCTATTGAAGATAATAAGAGACAACACAGTACCCATTGTAGATCACCTTGTACTGTGGTTTTATATGACTTTTTGGTTTCATGTTTTTATAGGAATTTGTTTTGTTTTGTCTTACCATGTTATGTTTTTCCCTCTAATACAGAAAGGATAGAAATACATGTAGAGTCTCCTGCATGCATAGCTGTTTACAGTCTCACTGTTTAAATATCTATTTTGTATGCTTTAGTTTTGTAACTTGAATGACTATTTCTAAGAGGACAATATGTAACTTATCAACTAGTGATTTTTTTACTGTTTATCTCTTTTTTGAAATTCTGTATTATTTCTACCCTTTTTGTGTTTTTTTCTCTTTAGATAAATAAAAAAAGACTTAACTTTGAGATATACACTAATGACAAATACAAATCTCATGGATTATTACTCAGCCATAAGAAGAAAGAAATGTTGTCATTTGCAGAAAATGGATGCATCTAAAGATCATCAGAGAGAGTGAAATAAGCCAGACTCGGAAATATCACATGTTCCCTCTAATATGTGGAATCTAAAAAGGATAATAGGAAAGTAGAAAGGAGACTATTATCAGGCAAGAGAAAGGAAACAAAGCAGAATAGGGGGAAGAATTTGATCCAAAGACATCACACACATTGACCCCCTCACCATGTCAAAGCAGAGAGGAGGGAGAGGAGAGGAGGCAGTGACAGGGAAATGACTGAAGCATGGTATGTGCACAGACAGACCTGCCAGAATGAAACCATGAATGTGCAAAGCTACCATGCACTAATAAAAAACTGTGAGGGGGGAGCCTTTGAACCCAACAGGTTTGTTAACTGCTCTATCTCCAGCAACTAGAATAGTCCCTTAGACACGGTAGGCACTTGATAATCTTTTTAATGAAATGACTCCAAAACCACAAGGATAAGGTAATACTTGAGCAAACTGCATATGGACATGGAATTACAAGAAATGACCCAAAACCACAGTGCATTATTCCTGCAGACTGGACATCAGTGTGGCTAACATTGAAAAGACTAACATTGAAAAGATAATAACAGGTGTTGGCAAATACACAGAAGAAAAGGAATAATCATACAGCGGGGTAAGAATATGAATGGCTCATCTCCTTTTGAAAACATCAATATATATTAAAGGAATGCATATGTTCTGGTTATGTACTTGCAATCTCACCCTTAGATGTGTATTATTCCATAGGAATTGGTAAATATATCCACCAAAAGACATCCATCAAGAACACCCTACTTTTCATAATTAAACCTAACTGGAAGGAGCCCGGATATGTCAGGAGGAGGAGGGATGATGCTGCAGGAAGAGTGATGGTGCAGAGTGGGCAGCATGGTGTGTGGTGACTGTTACGCAGCCATCTGGAATAATGAACAGAGACACAACAACGTGACAACCTCAGAAACCAACAGGACACACGCAGTATGATTTCTTTTTTATGGAATTCAAGAATGGATAAAACTAATCAATATGATAGGAACGAGAGAGGAATCCTCTTAGGGAAACACGAAAAGAAACTCCTTGGACTGCAGACACGGTAGTGACTGCGGGAAGGGAACACTTCTCTGCCATCGCACACAGCTATGCACTTGCCATATGTGTGCTTTCCTGCATGCAGGTTAGAACTCAACTTCAAAGAGAGAAAAACAACTGAAACGAAAAATGTCGATCATGCTGATGTAGAAATACTTAATATTTAGCGATAAATGAGGCACTCCCCCAAACCATGTATTTCTTCATTGCATTGATGTAATTAGTAAGCTGATAGTTTATCAGCAGTATTTTTCATTCTTGTACTTGCTATAGTTTTTATTAAAATCAGACTCCTTAGATTAATCCTGATAGTTCATAATGATTCAAAATAAAACTAAGTGGACATCTTTATGAGATGGTAATAAAGGGAGAAAATTCAAAATCTATCTCCCTTTACCACTGGATAACCAGGCAGTAACAGAAGGGAAGCACCACTATGAGAAAGCACCTTAAATAACAAACCATCTACTGTCCTCACTTTGCAAAATAATAAACACATGTGAAGCACTGAGCATTGACAGATGTTAACCTCACAAAGATGCAGACCACTGACTGATGTGTCTCCTCATGGAAGGACACTGCCACTCACAGTTCTGACAAAAATTATAGATCAACTTGGATGGTCTTTGGATCCAGGAACAATCTACAGTGAGAGAAAATAAAGAAACAGAATCATGTTGAACTAAACCCTGACAACAATTGGCAAAATCCAGACTGGGAACTCTACAGATCACATGAACTGGAGTGTTCAATACACAAATTAAAAGGAAGGAAAAAGAAAGAGGGGAAAGTAACATGCAGATCAACATAGCTTCAAAAGTGTGAGATATTTTTAAGAGAGTAAAAACACTACGCATTAAGTCATTCATTCCACATATAGGTTGAGCTCCTACCATATGCATTGACCCGAGCATGGTAGAGACAAAAAGATAAATACAAAAGTGTCCTTTTGGAATAAAAACGTAGCCATATTTATTACTCTGTTCTGCAACTTTTTTACCTTTTTAGTCAGTATTATATTATGAGCCTTCTCTGTATCATTAAAATAGCACCACAAGCTCAATTTAATGGCCACACAGTTCTATCATACAAGGGTATCATAATTTATTTAATCTTCCCTTGGTGATTATGGATTTTAGTCCATATTTAGTACAAATAATGCTATGGTGGGCAATTTGGTAGGTAATATCCGCTCCATTTCTTATCATTGCTAGCATAAATCCCCCAACGTTGCAACTGCTGCATCAGAAGCAAAAGAGGTTAGAACCGGCTGCTTTCCCAAGGGCGAAGCATGGTGGGGACCAGGTTGAGGTCAGGAGCAACTTCAGCAGAGCTGATTCTGGTGTGGCCGCTAGCCCAAGGTCTCCCATCCATCCCTGTGGAATGTCTGGCACTGATTTCACTTCCACAGGTCTTACCTCGATGTTGATTTAGAGTGACTAGTTTCCAGGACCCTTTCAAAGCTGAAATTCTGGTGATGCACACCTGTAATTCCAGCACACTGGGAGGCAGAGGCAAGAAGATGGCAAATGTAAGTCCCATCTGGGCAACTTAGCAAGATCTTGTCTCAAAATAAAAAATAAAAAGGGCTGGGTATACAACTGAGTGCAAAGGCTCTGAGTTCACCATATAAAACAAAACAAAACAACAACAAAAAACCCTGCTATTGTTCCAATCTCTGTTTCTGCTGGAACCTCTGTTTCCCGTGTGAGAATTTTCACCCAGTAAACTCGGTGTAATTTTTTAGTAGCTACAGTACCACTGAGATAGACACAGTGATTTGACTTCCTAGCTGAGATTCTTCTTTCCTACTCCTTGCTCACCTTTATGTTGCAAAGACTACTTCTGCCAGCTCACCTGCCAACCCACATCAGCATCTCCCGGCTTTTCCCTCACAGCATACAATTCCTATCCTTGTAACACTCAGCCCCAGCTGTAACATAATGTGCATTTAACTCTGTGCACTTACGCAGTGACCACCTCTACTAGGTTACTGGTTCCATAAAAGCTAGGACCAACTATGATTAATTTTTTCTTCTCCCTGACCTCTCAGCCTGGATCTTAGGCCTTGTTGTGATTCCTATGTCTTTCCATTCCTTCTACCACCTCTTCCATTCCACTTCCTGTTTCCTAAATCACACCTTTCTGCCTTCTTTTATTCCATTGCCCTCATCCATCAGACTACAAACAACAATGAGGAGGTGAAAGGGAAACACTCTCTACACTCACGTACTTGCGGCACCAAACGTGGGGTCCCCTCTAACAACAACAACCTGTCTCTAACTCCTTGGACACCAGTGGGGTTCCTGAAGGTAAACTCATTCCTCACACTAACTGCCCAAAGCCAGTGCAGACCCCACAAATTCCAGGTTCTGTGCCACAGGGCTGCCCTCAACTCGGACACCAGCACAAGTAGGGGGTCCCTAGGTCACCCACACTTCTCTCCAACTTGGGTTAGGGTTAGAGACCTCAGTTTCTTAGGAGCAACCTTCTGAGGGTCTCTCATTTGTGATCATGGGTCACAAAAGTTGGAGAAAGACTTCCATTACAGTTACTGGGTTTACTCCAGAGACTAAAACTATGAGTCTGCCAAATGGAAGGTGTGCATGGAACGGGGTGTGCCAGAAGGCTCCCCAGGTTTACCTCCCACTCGGTGTCTGGAGGCACCCCTCATTCCAGAATCTCTCTGAACTTGCCATTTAGGGTTTTACTGAGGCTTCATCCTGTAGGCATGACTGGTTACATCCATCATGACTAAGTCAATTTTTAACACTGCTCCCCTCAGAGGCCATGTGGAGGGCCATGTCTGAATTCCCAACCCTTGGGTCATGCCTCAGGCTCTCTGATGACCATCTTACCCCAGAACCCCAACCACACATCACCCCCTTAGCATTCACAAGGAAGTCCTTTCACTATAAGACTCCTGTGTGCCAAACCTGAACTGGGACCAAGTTCACAACAGAAGACTTCCCTGCTGCCTCATCACTGTGGGAATTGTGAGGGTTTTAGAAATTATGTCAGGAACTGGGGCAGAGACCAAATACGTAGTTATTATGTCACAGATGTAACATTAAGGAAATGATTACATTTCCTTATGATCACAAGTATCATCAAATCTGTTAAAGAAAATGTGCTGGGAGAGTTCATTACTTCATTACACAACTAAACATTCTAAACTTCCCTTTCTTTTCTGCTAATGCCAAACATGCTTAATATATATAGTAATACTGACAATTTCAGTGACCACATGGAAACTGTAATAGCTTCTATGCTTATTGCTTTACTATTTTATTTATTCCTAAATAATCACACAGAGTAAGCATTTTTATCCCTAAATTTTAGAAATCTGCACTCAGACATTAAGTGAAATAGTTAAAGTTCTCATAGGTTGTAAGATTTGGAGCCAAAGTCAGACCTAGATTTTCTCATTTAAACATCTGTCCTCTCAACCAGCACATAAACTGAATCCTCCTTTGGATTCTGCCTGTCACCTGTCACCTGTCACCTCAAAAGGACAGAGAGCCCTGTGCACCTGTGTCCTCCAGCTGATGCCTAATGCTGTGCATGTCTCCAGCCTTGTACAGAATAATCACACTCGATGACATCCTCCTAAATCTGTACCGCGCCTCTTCTCTCATCTCAGGAAGAATCTCCTCAGTTCACTTCATGTTCGGTACATTTGTTAGGTGATCTAACAGAAAATTCAGCGTCTCAGTGTCTTGGTACAGTAGACATTCACACCTTGCTCACACTTAATCCAACACAGGCATCTTCCAAGTGGCTGGCTCCACCTCGACCCTGGGACCCAGGACTCCACCACGCGGCTCCACCTTCCCGGGCACAAGGATCCACACCAGGGATCACGAGTCCATAGGAAGGCACGCTGGCTTCTGACCACTCTGGAGTGAGCACACACACCTAGCACTGCCAGCACTCGGGTGGGAATTAGTCCTAGGCATTGAGAAATGGAGCCAGAGATGTGGTCCTGTCCTAGTAGTTGCTCCCAGCAAGCTCCAAACCACTGAAGAGAGCAGGCATCTTTGGTTGTCACTTTGCCATTTCTGCCACCTCTGGACTATGAGAGGCTGTGACCATGCAGAGGAGGGAGCCTGGAGCTCTGTACTGGCCTTGCGCTTCCTGGCAAAGCAACCTCGAATACTTGGCTCAGAGCTCGGAGCACAGTGCATCATCTCTGACTTGGAAAATGCACACTTCCTTGTTGTTAGGAGGCCAAATGTGATGTGTGTGCAGTGACTGCACGAAGCCCACTGCTGTGATCTTCACCATCACATTACCATGGCCAGCAGGGACACAGATACAAGCTACTACTGCCCACAGGACAGCACTGCCCAGCAATCTGCCTCTGTCTCTAAAGTCCCCACAAGGGGCTAAGCACTGCTCCTCCTCCCATTGAAGTTTCAGCCCGCATTTGTTTCAGGCTCTCTGCAGTGCACAGGGCCAGAATGTTAGCTGGGAAGCATGACTGTGGGATTTGTCTGGAAGTCAGTTTTTGATTAACAATTTATTTAATTTAATTAGCATTATAGAACAGTAAAGCTGTTTTAAATTCTACGGGATTCCCATTTTTAATACTATGAGAAAGTTTCAGTAGGCAACATCAAAATATAATTATTTGGGGGACACCCTGATACGGTGGGGGCGACACCTTTGTTTCTAACCCACCTCCCACTTGCCAGCCTGTTCCTGTAACTATTCCTGCCCATTCCACTGTCAGGCCCTCGGTCTCCTCCTGCAGTCTTGCCTATTCTTATGCTCACTCTTTTCCTGCAGTTTTTGGCGTGTTTCTTAAACTGTCGCTGACTAACAATAGTGATAGTGACAATAGTGATAGTGACGCTTTCCCGTCACACAGAGGAGGCTGGTCCCCAAGGCAGGAGAAGTTAGGCTTTTGGACCTTCCCAAATACTTTCTTTTCCTTTTTAAAGGGCCACTCCTCGCAGAAATGAATGTCATTGTTCTCTTGGGTTCTGTTATTGTTGCTGTTGTTATTTCCGCGTTTTGAGTTTTTTGAGATCCAGTCTTACTGCGTTGCTCAGGCTGGCCTCAAATTCCTGGGATCATGTGATCCTCCCACCTGAGCCACCCAAAAGGCTGGGAGCACAGGCACACACCAACAGCGCAGCTGCTGGAAATGCTTCCAAAGCTAACCTCTGAATAAGGGAATTGTTACAAATTTTCTACAAAAGTCCTCATGAAGAAATCAAAATAATACTACTGGAAGTAAAATGAATTAAGTTAGTGTACTGACAACATGCAGTGAAAACTGGTGGATTGAATTTTTCTTCAAAGGAGGTTATTTTGGTTTAGTGAGGACACAGCCAAAAATATCATAGCTGATTTCAGAGACATTCTTTGACAAAAACACCACCATCCAACTTTAATTACTTTTTCCTTCATCAATGATTCACACTCGTGGAGCATCCACCCCTGGGGCAGTCTGAGACCAGCCTTAAAAGCCCTCCCTCAGTGAGCTAGGAGATTGCTGGGAAAGCCTCTTGGGTCCCAACAATCACAAACATCCATAAAACCACTCACTTTGTATTACCTCCCCTCGGGGGAAGATGAAAATGTGGCTCCATCAGCAGCAGCGGGGCCCCAGTTCTCTAAGTGCGCAGACAATTTACCATCTAAGGACATTGAGCCAGGATCAACAAAACCAAAGAATCACAGCCCACAGTAATGAGGGCCAAGCTCTCGAAATTTTCCATCAGAGTTGGAAGACTTTGTCTTTTCAGCCTGGAACTTAAGAGAAATCTAAGGCAGGGCATGGAGACTGTCACATGGCAGATACTAATTGTTCCGATTAAAGTCTAACAAGCTGGCTTCCCTGCTGCTCTGAGAATGTCTCTGACTTTTGATCCTGACATCTGTGTCTTACAAGAATTTCACTCTACTCTGACATTCCTTCTGATGTGGATCCAGGAATTAATGGATTGTGAAAAAGCTGGCAGGATATCATTTAAAAAATAGAATTCCTAGTGTACAAGTGATGAAAAGGTATCAGAATTCACATACTTGGTGTCTGATACCAACACGATTCTCAGGTTTGGCTATTTGGGTTTTTCTAATGCTGATCCCAAAGGGGACTGAAAATAAAATTTAGCTAAAAAGTTCTCATGACAAAATGAAGTTATTTCAATGTTCTTTCATTATGTAGAAGGAACATGTCTCCAAGAAACACTAAAATTGTATATGAGATCATTTGGTTTCAATAAGTACTTTTAATATACTTTCGGTTGGTCATCTTTTATAAGGAATCTAGTATTTTTACACAATGAAAATTTTTGCTTAAGAAAAGAAAGAATTTTTTAATAACTTGAAACTTACCTTGGTAATATTCATACCATCCTTCTAGCAATTTATAATATGTTTGGATACAGGAACACAGCAAACAATTAATCAAGGGGCATTTTCTTTAATTAAGGAAACTGTAATTTTTAATTCAAAAAAGTTTAAATTAAAACTGTCTAAAGATTGATTTTAAATTAAGAGATTCTCTTCAGGATTGAAATTTTACACATCAGAAGATACTGCCTTGCATTTCATGGCTCTGGATAATTACTAGATGCCAGTGGATAACTTAAACATAGCTTAGATTCATTGACATTAATGTGTGACAAGCATTATGGAACATATTTAGTAATTTAAAAAAAAAGTAAGAGAATTTTTGAAAAAACAGTGAAAACTGCCATTGTGGCAACAATATAAATTTTTGAGTAAGGAGAAACATTCTCCTTTATTTCATAATGATCCAGAAACTCAACAAGTTAAAATTGTTAGATCAAATTGATCCAAACAAGTCATTTAATTGTTAGATCTGCAATTAATGTAAAAATTAATAAGGTTAGATATGTAATTCCTATATTCAGGCAAATGTCTAATTTTTACATTAAAAGGAACACTTTTGTTTTTAAAGTCTCAAATGTCTTATGACTTGTTCATTTAGATTGCTTTGATAAATAGATAATTCCTCTATTACATCAAAAAATTAGGCAACAAGTTCATTACAAGAAATAAAAATGATTGCGCCACGCTCTCACTAGCTACTAATAACTAGCCTATGTTGGTTCGTTGTTGTTACTGCCTTATAATGGTACTTAATTATTTAAAATGTTGTATATTACCTTTTTAGGACTTGTCAAGTTCCCAAGCACCTGAGATATACACAGTCACTAACAAGATGAGTGTTACTGGTGCCTAAGAAAGAAAGAAAGCTTTTCCAACCCCAGATCAGATGGGTCTTCCTATGCCTCCCTCTCAGAGCAGCTTTGACTCTCCACAAACATAACGTGACTGTCCTCTGTCCTGTCAGACTCCACTCATATTAGGGGCAGAACCAGAATCATCATATTTATTATTCTATCTCTAGCTTAACAGGCACATGCTTGATACTCAATGAATAAATGATTAAATGTGATTTACAGGGTTAGTCCTTATTTTGATGATTTCTTTGGATCTGTCTTTTATTATACGCTGCCTTACTTCTTAAATGAAAGAAGGTTGTAAAATATCTGCTACATTTAATATTATTAAATTAAAATTAATGTTACTACAATTAAAATAATGTATTGCTATTATTAATAAATGTATATGAACTACATATTTTGTCCATGTGGTCATTTTACAGAAGTTGAATCTATCATATTAATTTCTCCACTGTAACTAAAATATTTTTTAGAACTCTCAAAGGCCAGGGGTATGACTCAGTGGTAGACCACTAGCATGCACAATCTTCTGAGTTCACTCCCCAGCACTGAAAAGAAAAAAGCAAGGATCCAGTTACTTGCAGAGGTATCAGGCCCAGAAAACGCAATACTTGGATCAGGAAGAAAGTGTCATAACATCCACAAATTAGTACCTGCATCCAGAAGAGCTTCTTAAAGTCTCCTGACAACTATCACTTTCACCTGTACCCTCTGTCCCCACCTAGCACTCCTGAAACAGCCCTGAAAAGCAGTGCGCAACTACAAAATGGTGAGAGGCCACACGGCCCGGCCAGCAGAAACCCAGCCCATGAGCCCACGGGAAGAAGACAAGGGCAGCAGAGGAGACACCTGACAGATGGGAGGAGCGGGACATACACGTGGGGAGAAGAGTAGACAAGACACTCATTGTACATTCTTAAAGACTGGCTCACTGTCACTTACAGGAAAACAGAGCTGATGCAGCTTCTTTGAGATGCCTCTTAGGGTTGTTGATTTTTTCCTTGTGTGTCTTGAAAGTATAAAGTGGCACTGCTTTTAAAAAAATCATTTTTTTAATTTCAGGTTGCTTCTGTCAGAGCTAAGAAGGGCCAGGACTTGTGTGTGGATTCTGATGTTTCCTCCACAGTGCACCACCCTGCTCCGCAAAGCCCTCCAAAGCCGGCCCCACTGTCTCAAATCCCAACATGCTGCCATCGCAGGAAGAGCTCTTCATGGCACCAAGCAAGAAGCATCTGCAGGGAATCATTCTTGTCAAAGGTGTTTAAGCTGTATGTATTTCAGTCCTTAGAGACAGACATCTCAATCTGGATCACTGGATGTCTAAGGGGCCTCATGGATAGAATTTAGGAAGTGTGCAACCCCAGATTGGTAAAAGATGTGTTCTCTATTTACTGTAACTTAGGATAATTTCACATTTTCCCTCACTATAAATGTGGGCAAAAGATTGAAATTGGTTTAACGATACCTTCCAGCTCTCTGTTCTATCTCAACACTGATGAGAAAAGTCCTATTTTTGTAAAACATGAGCATTGTCACATTATGCATCTTTAAATACTGTTTATCCTCAACTAAGAAGTAACACAAGGATGGAAAGTGGCACTGACTGTTACTAACATCTTCGGAAACAGAACCTTTTATCATGGTGGCTTGGTCACACCTCCTGTCAGGCCTACTCCAGACAGAGTGGGACGCACATCTGGGAACTCACTCCCCGAACTCTGCCCTCATCTGCTCTTGCGTGGCCCTTGAGCCATGAAGAGTTACTTCAAAGGTTAACAGAGGTGAGCACTCCCAGACTTGTGGCTGGCATATCTCAGCCCACAACTTGTTTCATTATTGCTAAACTTCAACGTGAAGAAAGTGATATAACTGTTATACTAATTCTTTAAAAGGTCAGTTCTGATTATTAAATACACAAGACAGAAGTCTGTCTGTGCTCCATCACCTTTGTCGAATTCTTTTTCCCCAAATGGAAATCGCCCACATTGGGTTTGTGTAGAAGTGGGTGGTCCATGGTGGAGCCAGGTCACCCTCATCCTTGGCCTAACTACCTCCCTCGCACTCACAAAGGCCTCCTTTGCACCATTCCACAGACAGATCCTCCTCCATTCTTCTGAAATTACACATGGATCTTCACAATCTTTATGTGATGTGGCCATGCAGAGCTGAGCGTGCCCTCCATAGCTCACCCTAGGGAGCTCCCCTTGCCCATGTCTCTGCCCTGCTCATCTTAGTCCTCTTTGAAAACATCTTCTCAGTTTCCTTTCTGATTTCTTGTATTTCTCTCAACTGTCTCAGGTGAGGTTTACATTCCCAGGATGCCACCCACGGCCACCAACAAGTCAAGGGAAAGATCACGCCCCACGTCTCCCTGGACAGGATGGGCATTAGCTTGGACATTTTCTCTTCGAGCTCTGTGCTCCCCACTCTTCCTTCTCAGCTCTCTTGCTTGGTCCCCTTGCCAGGTCATGAGGCTTTGGAGAATACACATTCTGTGTCACCTGACCGCTCTCTGTTCCACACCATGGCTAGAAATGCTTTCTAGGTATTAACACTGATCAAAGCTGTGTCTCGGTCTCTGCACTCCATCCAGCTGCCTGCTTGACACCCTTGCTTGAATAGCTACTGTCACAGCCTTCCCTCACACTGTGCTTCTTCGTTGCAGTCAGTGGGACCAATATTTTGGGCTCACACCAAAGAATCAGGGCACACCTTCCACTCCTGCCTTTTCCTCCCTCCCCAAAATTTAATCCAGCTATATAGTCCTCTCCAGAATATAAACTGACCCTTACCGATCCATGTCATTTCCACAACACAGTATGCGCAAACCAACTTCTGCCCGGACACTCCTGCAGCCCGGCAGTAATCACCTGCACCGCTCCCCCTCCAGTCCCCCAGCCCACGCAACGCTCAACCCTGGTGTCTCGAGCTCACATTACGTCCGTGCCTAAAAGCCCCAGTGATTTCCAGGGGAAAGTGGATTCTTAAACACGCACCAGGGCACTTTGCGTGATCAGCATGACTTCCTCCATTGTGGAGGAAAGGAAGTCAAGGGACTTCTTCTGAGCATGGAAACAGTACAGAGTATTCTTCTAGGATAGAGTATGAATGCACAAGAGGGAGAGGAAAAGAGAGAGAGAAAGAGTCCAAAAAACAGCCATCAGAGCCAAGGAGATACAGCCATTAGAACAAGGAGGTATAGTGACCCAGGGACCAAGAGAGCAGTTGGACTGCAGAGTACAGTCATTCCTTCCCCCTTCACGAGCAAACACCAATACCCTCCAGCCTCTGACCCACGCTGTCACTTTTGAATCTGAGTCTCCCCCACACCCACATCCATGTGGTGCTCATTGTCCACGTGATGCGCTAGAACCTCAGGCTGGCAGAATCTCTGGCATTCTTGTCCCTGTCCCCAGGACTGGGACTCAAGCTCAGTGGCTTGTGCATGTCAGGCAGTGGCTACATCCCTGTCCCCCTCTCTGCTCTTGAATGACCCAAGACTGCTCTTCCAAACAGGGAGAAAGTGTCTTTTTGGTAAAAAAATGCTTTTCTAAGCTGAAAACTCTCATTTCCACTCACAATCAGCCACTCCAGCTTCCCATGAGACGATGCACCTCTGTGTGACCCAAAGCAAGTCTTAAAGGGAAGCTTGTGAACTGCATGACCAACAGATAGTACTCACTGAGTTCCTACTCTGGATTTCAGAACAGGCCATGCACTGTTTCTAGAACTTTTCATACATTAAATTGTTAATCCGCACAGAACCCTGTGATATTGCCATGTAATCCATGAACCCTAAAGCACAAAGAGGCTTATTTGGTATTCCACCATGAGGCAGAACAGGGATTGGAAAGTCACCTTGGCCATCCCCCTGCCTCCCAGGATTCATGAACAAACAGACCTCTCCATACCTCTGGAGTCAGCCCTTAGCCCCAAGCAGAAGAGGTACAGAACTCCTTGGGAAGCCAGTTTTTCAAGACCTAATTTGCTTGGTTGATCCATTGGCTAGTTCAGAACATATTTATGATCTCAACTGCAGACCAAAAAGTGGTTCTCATCTACAGAGAATCATCCTCCCCAACTCATCGGGCATATCCAAGAGTCCTCGTATCAGTCAGCCTGTGTCTTGGGGTCAGAGCTAAACTGTTCCCACATGCCCAGACTTTTGTGTCCCTCTGGGACAACAACAATCTATTGACATACAATAGAAATTACTGTGATAAAGAATCTATGATAGCTCAATTGACTGAACATCCTAGATTCACTCACCCTATTTATTAATGCCATTCATATTTTTCAGAAGCAAATACGTATATCCAGTGTGTCTTTAAAATCAGTGCACACTTGGGCCAGGGATTTAGCTCAGTCATAAGCACCTGCCTGGCAAGCATGAGGTCATGAGTTCAATCCCCGGTACAAAAAAAAAAAAAAAAAAAAAAAGCACACACTCTTCCAGCTTGCTACTTGGATGGTTTTCAATGACTTGCTTTTTCCCCTTAGCCACCACCACAGTATGAAATTAATCAAACAGGCTTCTTTCACCAAGAAAACAAGAGTTGGTCAATTAAGAATGTGCACCAGTACTTTTTTCTTTTTTAAAAAAATGGAATAATCATTTTCTATATCTTAAAGCTTCCCACAAACAAAATGCCAACAGTGCTGTTTCCTTTGTATTTTCTGTTCCAAGAACTCATAATGTGGGCTCTACGATACACAGTACAAAGTTTCATGTTCTTGGTATAAGTACAAAAAATAAACTTCATATGAATTAAAATTAAATTTAAAAAATAAAAATACTAAGAGAAAATTTATAATCTTAGATGAGTATATATAAATTTTATATGATGTGTAAATATATATGTGTGTAAATAATGTATATATAATGTGTAAATTTTGTTAGCATAACTCAAAAAAGCACTTTCTAAAGAGTGACAAATAGAAATCTAACTTGTGTTCATCAAAGGACATTAGAAAATTTAAAAGACAAATGACAAGCTTCAGGAAAAATTAACCCATTACATTTTGGTATGACATGCACCCAAAACACACTCAGCCCATAAAGAATATTTACAACTTACTATTGGAAAGACAAACAGAGCTAACTGAACACAAGTATGAATGAGTGAGTTACCAAAGAGACTCAAGTCACCAGGAAACATAGAAATATACCCCAACTTCCCTAATAATCAGCTGGCTTGTCGGAGATCAAATGTTTCGTGTATTAGGCTGACACAGTAAGTAAAGGTGAGGATGTGTGCTAGCAGGTGACACCGGGGGAGCTCTGTGAACCCTCTGTTCCAATAACCCTAGTACTAGTAGTCCCTAGTACCCCAGCTGCAGAGGAGTATAAGGGAATCAAGCACAGCACAGCGCTGTTTGTGGAGAAGAGATAGGCAGTGAGCTCGATGTCCCTCAGTGATCACACAGATACAGCTGTGATGCTGAGCATCCTCAGCAGATGTTGTGTGGGTCCTCTGCACTCCCAGAAAGCAAGCTTGGCTCTGTCTTCTCTTGTGCATCAGATGCCAGGACCCAGACCCACTCCCGGGTGCAGGCCCCCACTCTCCCTTCCCACACGCGTCCTTCCTCCTGAGTCTCAGGCATGGGCCTGCTTCTCCTGTCCTGCAGGCAAGTGATGTGCTGTCCTTCAGTTATTTCATCTACACTGAGGCTTGAACCCAGAGCCTTTATACTGAGCTACATCCCTAGCCCTTCTTTTTTTTTATTTTGAGATAGGTCTTGCTAGGTTGCCCAGGTGGGAATCAAACTTGTGAACCTCATGCCTCAGCCTTCCAAAGTGCTGGGATTACAAACACGTACCACCATGTCCAGCACTTCCGTCTCTTCACTGCAGGCTGGTGCACAAGTTAGGTCTGGGCCACATCAGCCTCAAGTCAAAGTCATCTTCCCAAATGCAGCCACAGCAACAGCAAACAAATGCTGGGGTTCATGCCTGCCTGGCTCCCGAGTCTCCTTATCATTTGGCTTAACACCTAAAGAGGAATTCCCTTCTTGTCCAAAGCCTAATGCAGTGCAATACGCACAGTCCACAGTCCCTGGAAGTGGTCACCATCTGTGAACTGACAGGGACAGGGGGCGGATAACACGTGGTAGACATTACTTATGAAAAGAATAGGTATGCTGCGATGTGTGTGTGACCCACGCGTGCACAAATGTGCCCAGGAGGTGCTGCTGGCCGCAGTTATCTCAGGGAAGGGTTTTGATGAGGCACATTTCCAACACACATTTCAAAATTTTCTGTCACTTTACAGATCATTTATTCACCACAACACAACCCCAACATTTAAAAACATAAACGGAAAAATATACTAACTTATTATGGGAAAACAAAGAGGTGTTTATGTCTAAGTCCCTGACTTCGTCCCAAACACTACCAAAAAGATTAACATCTCCTCCAAATTGCTGGCCAGTGACCACATGGGGACTCAATTCCTTCCTGATGAGTGGCAAACAGTTCGTCTGTGTAATCAGAAATGTGTGTGCCTATGGTTGCCCAGACTGCCACGAAACCAGGTCACTTGCACATGGACTTAATGAGGTAACCATCCTGCAATGATGTTTAATACTTTAGCTATAAGAAACTTTAATAAAGCATAAAGTCATGTCCTCTCTGTGTAGTTCAGCCTGGCCTAGAACTCACTATGAAGTCTAAGCTGGCCTCAAACTAGTGGCAATCCTCCTGCCTCAGCCTCCCAAGTGCTAGGATTATAGGCATGTGCCACTATGCCCAAGTTAACACTTACAATTTTTATGTTTTTATACATAAGTTAAAATTAATTTAAAGTTAAAAGTTCTATATTTAGAAAACTAATCCAAGGCAAATCAAAACATGTACACACAACTGACACTTAAGTATCTGTCATTGCAGGTACCATAGTTGAACACTAGAAATTTCAATTGCTGTGGACACGAGCTGGCTGCAAGGTGCAGGTGGAGGTGCAGTGTCCAGTTAGCTAAAATTCTGAAATATTTTCAGTTGTCCTTCACACTATGGGCTCCCATTCGGCCTGGAGATGGGTCAGTGGGTCTCCATCCAGAGGAGGCCTTTCTGCACTGGATAAAGCTGGCAGCCTGGCTCATACTGTCCCACACACCAGCCACATGCACTGGGCATGTGGTGACCCCTGCCTGCAAAGCCAGCCACACAGCTCACAGGACAGTGCCCCACAAGCTTCCAAGGGGAGGTCAGGGAAAGCTCATCTGAGCCTGACACTTCCTCTGAATCTCCAGCTTACTCTCTAAGGTGCGAGGGATTTTAGAAGACTGGGGCTGGTGACACCAAAAGAGTCAGATGCACAGATAGATGTCTGATGTTTACAAAGGACAACATTTGAATCAATCATTAATTTGTAATCCATGCAAAACCTGGCACTGAGTGCATGCTGGGCAAGTCTGCAGTGCTTGAATTCAGGCTCCTGAGCCAGGGGCACTCCAAGACCTGGCCTGCAGCACGGCAGATCCCCATTGTAGAGTGGCAATGTGGACAGCACAGCTTGAAAACACAGTCTACCTACTCACAAGCCCTGACTTTGCCATGGACCCCATTGCAGCCTGCTCATCTCCTGGGAGGCCATGAAACCGGGCTCCTTCCACCAGGCCCGCTAAGGCCTTGGACATCTGGAGACCACAGTCCCATGGCAGGCACTTTGCACTGCTGTAACCTGAGCTCCACACTCCTAGCAGGCAGGCTCCCCCGCTGCACACCACCTCCCCACTTGGGACAGAGACGCTGTGCAGCCTTGAAAAGGCTATCCTGACCCTCATGCCGCAGCTGGGTCTCTGTGCTCTTCCAGCCTCCTTGTGTTTGTTTGTTTTTTTGTTTTCAGTACTAGCAATCAAACCCAGGGATGCTTTACTACTAAGTCCCAGCTCTTTTTTAATTTTGAGAGAGGGTCTCACTAAGCCACCCAGGCTGGCCTCAAACTTGTGTTCCTCCTGCCTCAGCCTCCTGACCAGCTGGAATTACAGGTGTGCCCAGCCAGGACAGGCTAGGAGTGGTTTTCCTAAACATAAGTCAGTTTCATTTGCCCATCAGTATTCCCTTGCTAAATCTTTATTTTTGTTATTATTATTACCAGTGAATTTCGTTTCAATAAGTATCATTATGAATCTGTGTAAGGTTCAGAATACATTTCCCATAGAAGTAATTTTACAAGTTGGGGCCATTCATTGACTGCGGGGGAAGAGAACAAAGATTCACCAGGAAGCAAGCCCTTCCTGTGAACAGCGCCATGCACAGGCCACCAGTGGTGGGTAGACAGCCAGACCTCAGCCCCTTCCAGCATTTGGGCTGGCAAACAAGAAAAGCCAATCCCCCCTCCCTGTAAGCAACCAGCTGATCCAGAGAAACACAGGCTGCGATGATAGCTATTGAGGTAAAATGCAATTGGATGCATGTGGTGCTCTGGTGTTTCGCTGACCTTGCAGGTCTAGGGCCAGTGGTCTGATCATCTATTCAGAGGATAGCGGTACACAGGGTGGCATCTAGGGAGGGATGTCCTTCTGAGGATAGGAGCCATTGTGGATCCCCTATTGTTTTGTGTTGAAGTCCTGTATCATTTTCTTTGCTTTGCTGGGTTGGGTTTTGTTCTGTTTTGTTTTGTTTGATTTTGTTACATCCGATAGCATGAGCAGCTATTTCAAAGATAGCAAGACATATTATGGTAGCCATTTTGGATTTACTACTGTCTTGCTTTGAAGTCCTTTGCTGCATTCATTGTTTTGTTTTTATTGGTTCTATTCTGTTGTGTTCTGTTTGATTTTTACTATGTCTGAAGGTATTTGCAACTATTTTGAAGGCAACAAGAAGCATGATGGTAACTATTGTTGATTTTGTATTGTTTTGAAGTCCTGCATCACTTACACTGGTTTTCTTTGATTGGTTTTATTTTGTTTTATTTTCCTTGGTTTTATCCTCTTTTTTTAAAAAAAAAAAAAGAAATAATTCTACAAGTAGGATAAAAAAGGCAATAAAGGAGAATCTTCCCTGATGGGCGAATTTCACACACACACACACATACACATACACACACACTCAGCCTTCAGTGAAGAGGAGGGGGAGAAGGGAAGAGTACTCAAATGCATTTCATAGAGGTGTCAAACAACACACTGATCACCTTTATAAAAATAAAGAAATTATGACCAGAAATACATGTGATCTGTTTACTTTTGAAAATAAGCAAGCCAACTCAAGACCAGCTGAAGTATATGAACTTCAAAATGGTTTTTAGTTAGTTTAATTGAAAAGCCTAAGTTTTTAAATTTTCTGACATAAAGGTTTATAAACATCTCAAGTAGATTTTGCAAACCTGCCTTAGTAAATAAGACCACAATTGCTTACCATATATATAGTGTACAGAAGAACAGCACAAAATAGTTCATATAATCTATCTACAAACTGACACATGATAGAAAATTAGAAGTAACCTCTACACAAAAAGATGCAGACTGTTTATATTTCCCATAGAAAACACTGCACTTCTCTATAGTCCATGCAGTTGATCGTGGCCTGTTCCATTTCAGGCAAGTGCACACTGGGTTAAAAAGTGCATTCACTACCATGAGACAAGATATCTTAGAAACAAGAAATAGTAAAACACACAGACTTATAAACAACTCAACATCTGGTCATATATGTAAGCTACTTGATTTTCTTTCAACTTTAAAGATACAAAAGTAACTGAAGTAAAATCATTTTATTTTGTAGAGAAAAGGTCATAAAAATAATATGCATGTGGAACTAAACTTTTAAAAATCATTGTTTTCATGATATATGGTCTGAAGCCCTGTTCACATCTAATCATCAAGGTTCTATGTTAACTTGTAGTTGACACTGGCTTCTTGAAAACCTGTTGTATATTTTAAAGAAACATCAGCATTTCTAATGTAGAAATGCTTTCTCTCTGGCATTGGTACCTACTACATGGAGAAAGCTATCATACTGCACCTTTGTCTTATGCTTTTAAAAAATCTTCCATCATCCAAAGATTTCCAAAGCAGAAAGTATAATTATAGAGAGTTTTTTCATGTGTACCATATGCACATAAGAGGACAAAGAAGAAATAAACATTTCTAATATGTACTGAAGTCCTCACAGAAGCTAAAATGTCAGGAAACAAAAGCAAATGGTATACATATTGGTATAAAATATGAGACAGTACAGTCATTATAATTATTATTCTCAAAAACTCTTCTCTTGGTACTCTAACAATAAATATTTATAGAAAAAAAAACCAATGCCCTTCTTTTCAAATTCTATTTTCTATGCTTCTAACTGCAGGTCATACTTAAACGTAGCAAAAGACTTTGTTTTCCTTAAATAGACCTCACTTTTGAAGCTACTGTCATTATTATGCCTCCTTGATTTTATTTCTCCTGACATCAGGTTATGCAGGTTATATTTACTGCCCAGTTTCTAATGGCATCTGCGGAAGACTTCAAAAAGTAAATTCTATCCTTCATGATATCAGCATAAATATATGTGCATAAAGTAAGATGGGTCATAATTAGGTACAACAGCTAAATGTCACACTGATGATAGGTTGGAGAGGATTACAACTTGAATCTAACTTTGCACAGTAACACTTCAAGCTCTTCATCTGCCTTGTAACTCTAAAGCTTTCCACTTTCACCTTCCCTCTCTGGCACCTATCCGCTGGTACAGGGCCTGCCCACCAAGTCTGAAAAACATCTCAAATCTACAAGGTGCTGGTTTTCAGGAAAACCTGGTGGATCCGGGCAAACTTTACTGAAAATGGAGAGCAGAATTTTCTGACCATGTGAGATTCCGCTTGAAGTAATGAGGCTGACCTCATACAAAGCCTAAAGAAGCAGAGAAGGAAGCACAAGTATGAGCAAGCTCCACCTGGACAACAGTGCTCTGAAGGCTAGCTGGCTCTCACCCAAGGAATACTAATACACACACACACACACACACAGGCGCACACGCGTGCGTTCACACACATACACACAGCCCACGTTTTTAAAAAAATGAGTAAAACAAATTCACAGCCAAAAAATTTTTGAGTAAAAGTTTTATTACAAATTTAGTTGTCGAAAGCCTAACTCTATGTGAAATTTAAATCTGCAGAGAACACAAGATCTGTTAAAAGAAATAGAAAGTGATAAAGTTTTGTCATAAAGAATATTTTTAACTAATCTCCAAAAAAGTTCATTAGAAAGAGAACACTCTCAGGGTACTTTACTTTCACTATCAGAATCCTCTGTAGGGCATCTTTAAGGAATTAGACCCTCGACATCCCCGAGGCTCTGCATATGAACGAACTCTAGCACAGTGGCTTTGGAAAGTGTTTCCCCAGAGAGGGGTAATACTCAGTGCATCCACATAGATCACTGAAAGACAGAGCACCAGAGAGTCAGATTCATTGCAAGAATCCAATTATTTCAAAAGAAAGCTTGAACAGGGTTTCAATCTGCCACTAGTTTGGCAACGAGTGTGTTCTGAACCCAGAGCGAGGAGGGGTGCTGGACAGAGGTGGTAACAATTGGAGTTGACAAAAGAAAAAGAATGGTAACAAGAGCAGCTGGTAACCTTGTTTTCCATGTGTTAGGGTAAATACCACCCTTTTTAGGCATCATCTCATTCTTTATAAATTTTTATTAGTGTACGTTGGCATTATGTGGTGCCTATATTCCTCGCATGGAGTTGGTACGTATGCTACACAGCTGAATTCCCTTTCTTTCCCTCTTCTTCCCTCTCCCTCATCTCCAGTCACCCAGAGTGCACAGGTTAGGAGGACCTGCAAGAAGGTGCTGGTCATCTGGGTTGGGGAGGGAACCTGCACCAGACATTGCACCTGGACAGCCAGTCTGTGCAACTTTATTAAGGTAACGATGATGTCAAATTTCTTGCTTAAGTGCTCCTTTGCATGTCGCAATGACACAGCAACTCTGGCATTCTTAGCACTGCTCGGACGTAGAATTAACTTATTATTAGAAAAGCCACTGAGGTCTATGTGTATGGTCATATGTGAGAAGATGAGGAAAAATGAGAATTATGTAAACCACTGGTGAACATACAACCTAACACAGTTGCCACATCCTATGAAGATATATGTATTCTTTTCACAACAATTATACTTCTAGATATACAGCATGCAGAAATCTTAATACATACAAACAAGGAGTAACATACACAAATACTTGTAAAGTATTATTTGCAACAGAAAACAGTTGGAAATTAAATGTCTGACAACAAGTAATCAGATAATTAGATTACAAAATATCATACAATGAACTGCTGCTGTGCAGCACTTAGAAGTCAACACATAACTTTATATATCAACATCAATATAGTTCACAGATATATTATTTCAAGTACAGAGTGACATGTAATATGTCATTTATCTAAAGTTTGATAAAGGCAAGATGTGCACCCATATGATATATATATATGATACATTTCCTAATATAAAATTATGGAACTTATGAAGCTGATTATCTCTACAAAGAGGGACATGTGAGGAAATGTTTTGAAAAAAGGATTTGATAAAGTTGGATTGGAGTTACACAGCTGTTTATGTTAATATTCTATGTAAAAATATTTTATTATATTTTAAATAAAAAGAAGAAACACATTCCTACTCCACATAAGGAGTGGGAGTGCAGAATGACTGGGCAGTGAGGAGAATGATTAAGAACAGAGTTTCATATCAACAAAAAGATATGTTAAAAGTCTCCACCAATGAGCTATATCCCAGCCTAAAGAGATAGAAAATAGTATTTTATGACAACACTTGTGAAAAGGTGAAATAATTATGTTCTTAAACAACAAAGCAGACTTCAAAATGCTGAACACATCCAAGAATAAAGAGGAACATTTTACAAGGATTTTCAGAGTCAATTTATCATGAAAATATACAGTTCTAAATGTGAATCAACTTAATAACAGCTTCAAGCATATATATAAAGCTCAGATGAGACTCAGAGAAAAAACAGACAAATCCTTAACTACAGCAAGGATAACAGAAGACTTGACTGAGACCCTAAGCCAGTTTGAGCGAACTAACATTCATGCACACGCCAACCAAGAAAGAAAATAGACGGGAAGCATTTACTTAGACCATAGACTGAGTTACAAAACAAATCTCAAAAATTTTCAAAGAATTAAAACTATACATAGTATATTTTCTGACCACAATGAAAATAAACTACAAAAATGCATGTGAATCTCCAAACAACTGGAAAATACTGAACAAGTTTCTAAACAACAGATGAGCAAATGACAAGGAAACTTTTAAAACCTTTTCAACTGAAGAAAAATAAAAATACAGCATACTGAAATTTGGTAGGCACATAAAAAGCAGGGTGGTAAAGGAAATTATAGTATTAGCTGCTTATATTAGAAAAGTAGAAAGATCTAAAGTCAGTGATTTAAGAATCTATCTTGAAAAACTAGAGGTATCAATTAAATCCACATAAGCAGAAATAAAAGATTAACAAAGTGTAGGATAATAAAATAAGAACAAATGAGAAATAGAAAAATCAAATAAAAAGACATTTCCTGGAGAATATAAATAAAATGTGTCACTTTTTAGCCAAATCTAATCTGAAAATGAAAAGGTTAGAAATCTCAAATTTTCACTAGGACATAAAAAGCAAACAGATGACACAATTAACCTCTTCGTGTCATTAATTTTTTAGTTTAAATCCTTCAAAGACTGTTACAGTCCTTGGGCTGTGGAAATAACTTAATAGCAGAGTGCATGTCTGCCCAATGTAAGGCCCTGGATTGAAATTTCAGCACCAAAAACAAAAAAGGAGAAAAAACAAAAGACTATTACAGTATAAAAGATGAGCCCAAAAGAATTACATCATGTGAACAGCTCTATGTATATTGAAGAAATTTAATTCATAATTAACAAATCTGCCTACAAGCAAATTCCAAGCCTGGATTATTTCACCAGTGATTTTTATCAAATATTTAAGAAGAAATACAAGTCAGTATGGTGCTAGTACAGATTTAGAAAATAGAAGAGAAAGAAATATTTACTTCCTGATTCATTCTGTCAAGGCAACTTTACACTACAACCTCCCAAATACCAAAAATACCTAAACATCAAAACCAGACAAAGACATTATAAGAAAAAGAAACTACGGATCAATAACCTTCATGATAATAAGCACAAAAATCATCAATACCATTGTAATAAATTGATTAAAAATACATACAGATGATACTAATTAAATGTATGATTCCTTTGATATTTAAAAATGAATCAATAGGACCAGGGATTTAGCTTTGTGGCTTAAGCGCCTGCCTGGCAAGCACAAGGTCATGAGTTCAATCCCCGATACCAAAAAAAAAAAAAAAAAGAATCAACATAATTCACTATATTTAATGACCAAATAAATGTTTCTCAATGAAAAGTATTAGACAAAATATGGGGTATAAATTATGATTCGAATAAACAGATATAAGACCTATAAATTCATACACAGCCTCTGAGGAACCAAAGGGTAGCAGATCCCAGAAAAGCCTCAAATGTTAAGAATCAGTGATCAATTTGGGTTAATACCTGGAAGACAAGAATGCATCAACAAATGAAAGTCAATATAATACTCGACATTAATAAATGATAAAAGTGGTGATACTCTCAATTGAAACAAAAAAGACATCTGACAAAACACAACATACTGTTATGATAAAAACAGTCAACAAATTAGGAACAGGAGGAAACTAACTTAGTAGAATAAAAACTTTACGTAAAAGCCCTTAGTTATTACCATACACAATAGTGAATAAATGAAAGATTTCCCTCTAAGATCAAGAACAAGACACAGCTACTCAACTACTTGGCATAACACTAGAAATCACAAGAAGAGCAATCAGAAAGGAAAAAAATAAAAAGCATCTGAAACAGAATAAGGAAAGTCTGTTTACAGATGAGATGATCTTATATGTACAAAATCATAACACAAAGCTGTTATGATTAATGATTTAAGAAAATTAATTAAAAAGTAAAAATATCACACAAAAACCAATTGCATTTCTATAGACTAGCAATGATCAATCCAAAAAGGAAATTAAAGAAACAATCCCTTTTACTGCACCATCAAAAAGGAGAAAGTACCAAGGAACAAACTTAATCAATTTAAAGAACTGAAAGACTTTTACAGTGAAAACTATAAAAATTTGCTAAAAGAAATCAACAAAGACATAAATGAGTAGAAAAATAATCCATGCTTATTACTGGAAGATTTAACAGTTAAAATATTCACATTTACTAAAGCAATTCCTGTTTTTTTTTTTCAAAAAAAAATCAATTGTTTTTGCAGAAGTAGAAAAAAAAAAAAAAACTAACATTGTCATGGACTCTCAATAAATTCCAAACAGCTAGAACATTCTTGCAAAGAAGAAATGAAAGTGTCACAATTCTTGATTTCAAAATAAACTACAAAACAATAGTAATCTAGAGCCTGGTACTAACAGAAAAGTAGAGACCAACAGAACAGAATACAGATCCCAGAAATAACAGATGAGGAAATCTCTGTTTGTGGCCAGTTAATCTTCCACGAGGGTACCAAACTACACTGAAAGGAATAGACAGTCCCTCTAGCAAAAGATGTTGGGAAACTAAACATGCACATGTAAAACACTGAAGCTGAACCCTGACCTTGTATCACATGAAAAACTAACTCAAAATTATAGACTTCAGTGTAAGATGGAAAGCTATTAAACTTCTAGAAGAAAAACTTAGGAAGAAAGTTCTGGGCATCATATCAGCCACGATTCCTTGCATAGGATACCAAAATCACAAGCAACAAAAGCAAAAATGGAATGATGTGTGATTCAATGGTCCCATTTCTGGGCAAGTATCCAAAGAAATCCAGAGCAGAAACGTTTTCACACACATACTCATCATGTCATTATTCTTAGGAGCCAAAAAGTAGAAGCACCCCAAATGTCCATGACAGAGAGAAGGAGGAAAACGCACACAGTAGGGTGTCACTCAGCCCCCAAAGGGAGGTGATCCTATCCCATGTAACAACATGACCCAACCTCAGAGAGATTACCCTAAGAGAAATAAGCCAGCCACAAAAGGACAAATATGGCATGATCCCACTCATTGCATACATCCAAAGTAGCTAAAACCACAGAAATGCAAAACAGAAAATGAGGCCAATGAGACTGAGAAGATGAATTATTAATTTTATTTCACTTTCATTAACCTCAAGCGTAAAAGCACATGAGGAGAGGGTACTGGACAGTGTAAGTCAGCATCCCAAGCCCAAAAATCTGAAATAGGAAATGCTCCAAAATCCAAAGCTTCTGAGTGCTGATATTCCCAAATCCAAAAGCATCCGAAATCCAAACCAGTACTGGTCCCAAGCATTCCAGAAAAGGAAGCCATAACACCTGTGCAGCTTGCTGACCTACAGTCTCAGATCTTTCTAGCAGCATTTACTTTCCCCAGCTCTCTGTGTTCGCTCCCAGGGAAGTACAGTAAGTGTCCATAAATGGACTCACCCTGTCCTTTTGTCCACAGCTGTTTAAAAACCTCCGATCCCTTACAAGGGTAAGAGACCACTGATTTTTTTTTTTTTTTTTTAGAAAACTATGTAAAATTGATTTTTCTAGTACAGTTAACACGGGAATGCTTGACCAAAGACAGCAGCAAATGAATGTTGTATTCATTTCCATGTTTTGCCATGTATAGAAAATATGAACAAAGAATGAGTTATATTATTTTAAAATCAGCAATTTGTTATAAATTGGATGTTTATCAGGAACAGGTGAGAAGAGACTGCTCTACCTATGTCTCCAAGAAAAGCATTAGCCCCTCTGTGCCTGGGTGAACTGAAGAGTCTCCCTTTATCAATCATTAGTGGGGTTTCTTAGTAATCAAGGATGTAACTAGCCCTAGCTGACAACCTGACCCATTTGAATCACAAATGGGAAATGCTAGCTGAGCCCCAGGCCAGGGGCTGGCCTGCCTTCTCCTAAGACTGCAGCACTCCTATTCATGTCCATTCCCCAGGCTTGGAGCATTTGGTCCAAGGAGTAAGGGGTGGGCACATGGGGTGGGGTGTAGGGGGCGCAGAGAAACACTGCGCCCTGTCTAACCAGCTGAAGTCAGGGCATGATTGTTTGCCTACAAATAATACCTGTGGGTGTCAAGGCTGCTCAGGAAATCTATCAGACATACTCTTTCACTTTGCTCCTGTAACTCCATAAAATTTACTCTCATTTTGGAAAAGTCATAGGCAATAATATCTGTAGGTGGCTATGTAATTTAAAGAAAATCTGTCAGAGCTACTTTCACCAACCTTACTAGAATGATTCTATACAGATGTAGAGGTTTTTAAATGCAACACTTTCCACTGAGTGTGATCATAAATTTTAAAACACAGTGTCTTTGTCAAACTAAAGAACTAAATTAAAGAGATGATACTACATTGGCATGTTTGAGGATAAAATTCTGGTCAGGAAGAGAAAAAAAATGTTATAATCATTTCCACTATTCACAATTATAGAAGTCATTTATGCACAGACATATGAAAACACAAAAGACATAAACAGTATATTATAAAGCTGCATTCTTGATTTATTAATGCCAAATCCTTCTCAGAGAAATTCAAGTGCCCAAGTCTAACAAACTTATCTAAACTGTCCATATAAATAAAAAAAGAAATGAAAAGTAATGACCATTTCCAGATTAGTCAATTCTCCTTATTGAATCAATCCATATTGTTACTTACCTACACTATCACAAACACTTAAATTCAGAGTTTTGTAGAATTTTCAGTTAAGCACTCCAAAATTCAGAGGGAGATATGGTTATAATAATGCTTCATTTTGAAACCACTCCCAAAGTTAGTTCATTCCAAAAGTATCTAGAAATGAAATAACTGAAGTAATTTTTATTAAAGAAATAAGACAGTGATATTTTGTAATATGGAAGATGAAGAAATAGTCTTATATAATCCCCAAATGGAGCTCACACTTGATCAACATGTTCATAATTGACTACATCATCAGGGCAACCTAGCTTCCTTATCTGAGCCTTATAGTTTTAATAAGATGTATTACTTTTAAAGTGCCATTTGTTAAGTTGATTGACCCTTGGGTTTTGAAGGTGTGTTTAATATTAACAAACATAAATTTTTAATTGAAAGGCACCCAACTGCAAGGTTATTAAAATTCTGTTTTTATATAACTGATCACCGTGCTAAAAAAAAAAAAAAAGAAAAGAAAAAGAAAATTGCGAACTTCTTTCCAAAGTGAGTTAATACTTATTTCATGGTAAAAAGTTCAATCTTGAGCCCGAGATACACATGTGACATTTGGTAGTACAATTCTAAGAGAATTGGAGAAGAATACACATTAGAAGCAGCTCTGCGACAAGATGAAATGTCCTGTAGAGGTGGAGGGGGCCACAGAAAATGAAGGAAAACAGGAAATTTCAGTGTTCCTCCTTGCCCCGCCCTCCCCGTCTGCCATAATTACCCACGCATGAACTCTAGATGGCAATATTGTACCGGCTGTCCTTGTGGTAAGCTGTCCCAGCCAAGCCCCACGCAATCCTCTTTATCAACATTTTATGTGCCGTGGATCTATAGCCTCTTATTATAAGTGTAATGAAGTAGAAGTTATTGAAGCATTTATTGATTGCTCAGATCACAAGTTTACTGCCATACTGAATTGGCACCTTACTCGCTGAAGCAAACTGCTGACACCTTTTTTAAAAAGTGACAACTACATCTATTTCATGACCAGAAATCCATTTTCATCTCTATCAAGACAAGAATGCAATTTTCACTTCATTTAACTGATGTTAGGCCTGCTCGAAGCATGACACTTAGAAAAAGACACAAGTTTAAGGTTCTTAAAATACTTCAAGTTACTAGAATGCAGCTTGGTTTTTTTTGGGGGGGGGAATCAACACTAACTCAAATCTATAAACAACCTAATATTCAAAAATTACTGATCAGAATCTTCAAGAATAGTTTTTCATTTTGAAACGACCACCACACTCTGTTCATGTTCCTGAGAGTAAGTTATATTTATATATTAAGACATTTCATTCCAAGGTCTTAAAGGACCTAAGAAGCTTGTTCAAAATTTAAATATCCTGAGTATTGTACCAAAAAGGCTAATTCAAGGACAAGATTCAATTTTTAAAATATATACAGTAATGGAAATAAAGCAAGTTCATTTTTTAGTAATGTTAAGACCAATCAATGATTGTGATCGACTTAAAATACAGCTCCAAAAAGATAAACTTTCTACACTTCTTTTAGGAAAAATGAAAATACTAAGATTCCTTTAAAAGTGTGTTTACAATGAACAAATTCTGCCAGTACTAACTAATTCAGGAATATTTTGAGCTGAATCAATTCTGAATATATTACATTACTGTTTGATAGCTAGTTATCAAACTTACTGGAAGTGTATATAGAGTAAACCAACATTACACATTTTTAACAAAATCTAGCTGCTTTGGCAAAACTTAGGTTAGCATATTAATAAAATACATTTTAATTTTAAACTGCAAAACTAACTATACTCTCAGATTAGATATTATTTTCTTATTTAATGTGTATCTACAAAATTATAAATCTGTAATATGGTTCCCAGTGAAACAGTATAAGCTAATTTCTGAAACATAAAGTTAGTACCTAGATTTCTAAACTCAATGTACCAAATATGAAACTTTCATAAATAAACTACAACAGCAGTCAGGAAAGTTACTTCACTTATATTGATTTTAAAAAACCATATACACACAAAAAAAATTGTTTAAGTTGCCTGGGCCCAATTATATACTTCTCAGCCAACTAGATTAAGTAATGGTTTTATTACAAATAGCTCAAGTACACATTTTCAAAATAAAATTCCAGGAATAAAATATTTCCACAGTTTCAAACATAAACAGCAATTGCTAGTGCATTTTAATGTATTGCCAAAGTTTAGAAAATGCCTGAAAATCTTAAACCATACTTGAGGATTTTTTGTTGTTGTTGCTTATTTAATGTGTTAAAATAATTAAGCAAGCTAACATTTCAGGCTTGAACATTCCTTTCCAAAATGCTAAAAATGTGTAGAATTAAAAGCTCCTTCAGATTCCTTCATGCCGTGGTGGTAAATGGATTTTCGCTATCTGCAGCAGCTTGGGATAGACTCGTCCTCATTAGAGCGGAGCGCATGGGGCTGTCACACGGAAACCGCACTGGCTTTGTGTTCCTCTGCATTTCAGAAATGACTACACCGTCTCCAACAAGCACGCTGCACTGTGAATAGCTCTGAATGATTCCCGCTGAAGGTTGATCGGCTCCTCCAAAAATTGTATTAAGGAAAAAAAGGAGAGGGAGAAAGAAGAGTGCTGTGCATTCATCATGTAAAAGTCTCCAAGAATTGGGGGAGGGGGCCATCAAAGTCTGCAAATTGGGAAGACTCCAGAAAGGAGAGGGTCCCCCAACCCCACTTGCACTTCCCGGCCCGCAGGCGCCCGGATGATTATTCATACGGCTCTCTGGCACGGCTCCACGCACTTTGATTCATCTTTACAGTATTTGTGAACACACTGGCATATTTTGTTTACTGACAGCAACTAAAAGCTCTGTGCAGGATCATAAATAGAGAAGATCACGCTTAAAACGCGCTAATATCATTTTAAAAGGTGCTGCAGGCTGTGTTTTGGCCTCTGCGGGCTGTGCTAGGCCTGTGAATGACGGCTCCCCTGCTTGAAGCTCACAGAGAGCACAGCCCCTCTCATTCACTGACGGCACTGTGGCCTTTTCACACGTTCCCTCCACAGCAGTGTTTGTCCCCAAACACTGGGACTCCACACAATGGCATTCCTACTCCAACACCCCCACCAATGCAGCTCCGCGGCAAGAATGCTAATGAGCTGGAACGCAGGCCGGCCTGAAAGTGTTAACTACATTTCACAGTCCTGCCATTTCGGAGATCACCAATTAAATAAATTCTGCTTAGCTCTCAGCAATTTCCAAGATGTTTCTGCTTTTAAGGAAATAAATGTGATAGATGTAAGACTAAGTGGCTCGATGCTGTCCTGAATATAAGAGCTCATTTTATTACAAACGAATCAGTATATATTTGAGACCACCATAATGTGGTATACTTAATTCAGTTGCAGGCTGCAACAGATAAGCTGAAGTTAAAAATTAAAAATTGAGTAAGTTCATAAACATAAAACAGCAGCCCTGACTTTTCTTTCAAAACTCTATTATTGCAATTGATTTAAAAGAAATGTCCTTTGAGAATGTCAAAATTTGAAGCCTACGATCCTTTGACAGACAGCAAAACAATATGGTTTTATATGGGATGTCAGAAGAAGAGTAAATGGAAATGATACTAAGAGCTAATAAAGTCCTATATTTTATAGACTTGGATTTGTTAGGGAAATAGAAGCCTTCATCCATCTCCATTTTGCCTATCTAGTCATTCCTCAAAGCAATCTTACATGAAACTAAATACAAAAGTCTATCCCAAAGGTCAAATGAAGTAAATGCAGTTGAGATAAAAGTTCATTAATGTGAAGAGGGCTGTTTGCTAAGAAATCCTACTTATAAATAAAGACCTTGCCAAGTTTAACATTTAACCCACTCACTCATGGCCAGATAATGAAACCACCACAAGGATGCTTCTAAACACTGTAAATAATTTTAGATTAAGTCATGGCATAACTAGTCGTGGAACAGAGCCACGAATACAAATGAGTGAGCGTGTCTAAAGAAACAGAAATTTGCATGAAAATGTCTAGTGGGCAGACTTTTTTTTCTTCATTTTTATAGGTTAAAATAAAACTTAAGTGTCATTTTATGACACTTCAATTTGTTACAACTTAGTGAAAGGTAAAAGGTTTCAATTAGAGATAGCAGAAGAGGAATTTTTTAAGTATTCTTTAATGCAATATGATGTTGAAATTCTTACACATTGGCCAAATAGAAAATTTTGGATACACTAAACATGTTAAATTTTGTTTGTGTTTACATTAATAAAATGTGTATTTCATCGATTTTGAGTCATAGAGAGATTCTTTAAGCGATAATTCTCAACATAACTCTTTTAAAGCTAGTATAGCCATTTATACAAATTTAAATTTAAAATGTAAGACAGGAAAAAAATGCCGCTACTTTCTGAGATGTTTCTCATGTCTACCACTCTCTTTTAATAAAAGTTAGAAAGTGTTGGCCTTCAGATTTGATTTAAACGATTTTTTTTACACTGGAAAAATGGTCTCATATTTTCTTTAAGTAATTGTGAGTCTTTCAGTAAGTAGAATCAAACCACAGAATATCAAATAAATGATTGCACTGCAGTTGCTTATACTTTGCAATCTCATCATATCTTCAAAATTAAATATTTCTACTGCAATAATTTAAATATAAAATATTTTACACCCGTTTTGTACGTGGTAGTTTAATAATGAACATTAATGAGAATCTGGCCTATAATTTTTTATACTTACTGATACGAACAGCCTCACCTATGACAGTTACCAGTCTTGCTTCTGAAGTTAATTAAAGGGCAAACCAAACGCATTTAGAAACCAGAAAGCTCACAAGGGAGGTTTCTAACCCTCAGTCCCAGGCTCCTGCAGGCGCGAGCAGCTGCACTTCCCCAAAGCCGCCGGCAGGAGGTGCTGTGTCAACGCCAACGCCCAAGTTGCCCGCCCGCCTCCCGCCCCTCCTTGCTAAAACAGGAATAGCCCGGTGTTTTGAAAATACTCATTTTTCAGCCGCTCGTGGCCTGCGATAATGAGTCCAGTTCTAAACTGGAACTTCCCAGTTCAAAATGTAAACTGAGTCTTTATTAAAAGTAGTAGAAATGTGTTTCACCCTCAAAATCGAGTGCAAAGAGAATTTTAACAATGTGGCGACTCCATTTTTATTTTACCAGAGGGCATCAATTATTCTGCTTTAAAACGTGGGTCCTACTTTAAGGCAAAAGTCCATACAAATAATTACAAAAGTATACAATTGCTTACACACACGCGCACGCACAAATTATGGAGTGGGTACATATGAATTAAGACATAATCTAATTTAACCTGGCTCAAACACATGACTTCTACTACATTTTGCTCCTGAAACCCACAAGTTAATAAGCATAAAGAAAGTTACTCTCAGTGTGAAATTAATTCACACTGTCATGCCTTGGAACATGACTGGTTTTATTTTGGTCCAACTTCTGCAATGGCGATCTGATTTTAGACTGAAGAAAGCACCGGGCGGGGGGGCTACACCTGCACATGACGGAGGAGCTTTCTTCTCGGTCAGGGTAACTGTCCACAGAATTTCCACGGAGGGAGCAGCAGAGACGAGACACAGGACACCCACGCCACAAGAGAAACACAATCAGCCTCGTTAGTGTCGGCTGGAGGTTACAGCGGCCACACCTGCTCCTCGACCAGCCCTGAGTTCACAAAATATGTGTCACAGCTCCCCAGTGACACAGTGCCAGTCACTATCCCTATGCAACCAAGACATTTCAACAACACACGGTATAGCAGTCTGGAAAAGGATGACTCACCTGCATGTAATACTTTTCTGTAGACTTTAATCATCGGTGTGAGGCCAAAAGAACTCCTTGACTGTACATCTGAGCTCCTGAGGGGCTGAGACTTCTCCCTGACACCCAAAGTGGTCCTCACAAAGGTGTGATGGAATCGTGCAGGCACTTCTCAGGCAGAGGAGCTATGCGAGAAGAGCAAGGAAAGAAAGAAAGAATTCTTGTGACCCAACTGAAACACACTGCCTGGACCGCAGCAGCCCCAATACCAGAGCTCGCTGTTAACATCTATTATTTATATCTGACCGGGGTTAAGTCTTAGGGAGGCAATTCCTGCTTTACGAGTTACCACCATGAAGGATGTATTTATATCGAGACACCCCCCATGCAAGCACGACTCCTAAGCTTTGTGCGCACACCTGAATAGTTCTGAAGTACATCTAACTAGCTGCACGGAGTGTCATGGTGTGCACTGATTGCCTTATCTTCTCATTTATCACAGATGAGTTGGAACCAACCTTGCTGAAATCTACTTGCATTGTCCTGACAAAATTGTAAGATCCATGTTGCTTCTGGATAGAGCTTCCTGTAGTGGCATCTGTCTACCAAAAACATCGCATCTGGACATTATTCATAAAACAAGATCCACATCTCCCTACGCCATCCTACTCTAGGCTTTTCATTGTCACTCGTTAGCCCAGAAAACAGGCTGGCCAGACTGTTTAAAGACAAGGAGGCCGCCTTAAGCAAGCATCTTACCATACCCTCTTGTTTCTAAGTTTCTGGGATATAAACGAGTCATGGACTTAGGAAAGCTCTTCCAGTGTGCGTTTTGTAAACACAGAAAAGATATTTACCTGTGGGCCTGTAATACAACATCTATATGGACTTGACAGACATGTTTATACACTTCTTTTCACACGATTAGCTTATAACGTCTTTCTAGTATAAAATATTCAAATAACATGGCAGCTAGCTTACATTTTCCAAGATTTAATTTTCATCTGAAAAGCCAGAAATAAAGAAATAATAAAATCTTAAGCACACGTGGGAAAAATAAAGGATATCGCTTTTTGCTACATGGCCTTCACGAAGTACATGCATGTGACCTAAACATAAACATACCAAATAGCTATGTCTTGGCTTCTTGATTCTGATACACATTTCTATCAGAAAAGAGAATTAAATCGATATCAGAGAGAAAATGGGCCTGCACGTTGATTATGTTATATGTTGCATATTTTACGCAGAGGCCTAGCGTAGTAATGTGGAAACTGAATTACAATTAGGTTCAGAGAAGCTGCTGAGAGGCTGAGTTATGCAAATGACCTTGGCTACTGGTATTCTGCTGAATTTTGCTCTTAGTTAAAAAGTTATGCGTGAGACGCACTAAGTGCTACAATTCTCTGCCAAAGCACAATTTAGTCTGCCTAATACATTCAGCATTTCAGAGAATATTGAGAATAGGTTTTAAGACTTTTCTTCTAGTAGAATATAAAGTTGAAAGGGAGTAACAACCTGATGACTGTCAGGCGCCTTCTCCAAATGCATGCATGAGGCTCACAGCCAGTTTAAGAAACTGATTCCTGAAATTCACCTATCGAGTTCAGCTTCATACCTATAGAGTGGCTGATAGTTCTCTGTAAGTTGTACCATAACAAATGCCTCAAACTTAAAAAAAAAATATGAGATCACATCATATACTATAAAACAAATAAAAACTAAGAAAGAACTTCTTTTCAGAATTAGAATTCTTTGATCTTTAAAAAAAAAAAAACAGGTACTAAACTTAATCTTGGTCAAAATCGTTCCTAAAATTATAGCATAAGAATCATCAGCAAGTGTTTCCAACACTCATATGCAACTGTGTATTTAAATTTGAATTTACACACTTTTAATTGGGATATGCATTTAACCTAGTATACTTTATAAACATTGAAAAGCATTACAGAAGTAGAAATTAAATTGAAATAGAGTTAAACAAATTGAGTTACAGTTAAAGTTAAAAGATTTACATCCTAGTCATCTTGAATATAAACATGAGAAACTGTTAGCAAAGTTGCCACCATGTCTCATCTATGTTATTCACATCTATTTCTGATTCACCATTAGCATAATATATTTGAAAAAAAAATCACTTAGTAAATTTTCTAATACAAAACTCTTCTTCTTTCAGACTTTGCACTCTCCATAAGCATTTAAGAAAAACACACAACTTGGAAAAAAATTAACGATCCCACAATGTAAGCAGTGCCAGGATTGAGACTAGATGGGAAAGCGCGCCTTGCGCCGCACGGGTTATATAATTAGGAATACTATGGAAACCAGAAACAGTAAAGCAAAGAAAGCAGTATTCACTAGCAGGTTTTATAAGAGACTTCAGAATCTGCTCTGAACTTGTTGAATAATCTGTTCAGTATTCCAGAACCTCCCTGCTGGAAGCAGGGCCCTCATTATGCCCACGAGAGCACTAATAAAGGTTAGCCTCTGAACTGGGGATTAGGAAGCGCTTTCTTTGGGGAAACTGCAAACTAGTAACTTTGATGATCTTCTTGAAAAGGAGGACAAAGCACACTCCACGAACAATGTTTCCACTAAGTAGGAAGGTACAGAAAACAGAAGAAAATGATACGCCTAAATACTTGGAAAGGAAGTAGAAACCAGCCTTCAGATGCTATATTGAAAAATAACATGTATTAAGCAATTAGAACTAAAGCAGTCACCATTAGTAAAATGAAAAAGAACCTTGCCCTAAAATGTAGTTTTAAAATAGAAGCAAAAATAATAGTAACAATAATAATAAAATAAAATAGAAGTAAATCATTGATTTTTGTTTTAAGAAAAGATTGACTTTTCAACCCTGGCCATTGATTTTAACATGGGTGTAAATTATTTATATTTTACTAGATAGTCCTAATTTCATATATTAGATAAGAGCTCCTAACCAAGGGTTTTCTTCTCCTGGGTAGAGTTGTCCACCTCTCTTTTTCTGAAGTAAAACTCTATTCTATTAAAGACATATAAATATGGGCAAGAAATTAGGGCAAGATTTAGAAAGGTTCACAGAGGCACTCCTGCCTTGAAGAGTGCAGCTCAGAGTGGTGGGAGCTGGCCAGGTCCACGGTAGCCCTGGGCGAGGGACATGTCCTCTCCCATGTCCTTGCAAACCAGAGCCGCCTCCTTCAGGCTGCTCCCCGGAAGCACCTCCTGTCTCCCAGTGTTTGTGAGTCTAACTGCACAGAGGCATTTGTCAGCTACAAGCCCTGCACTACAGAGTCTGTCTTTTTCTCCTGTTTACTTGACTGGGACAAGCACTTAGTGGCTATGCTTCCAGTGTCCTCATTAATGGAGCCCTCACCATTTTATGTTAGATAAATGGTTGGAAGTCAGTCATCCCTTACACAGATCGATATGCATGCTTCATTCCAATAGGACCGTTTCTGCCATCAAAAAGGTGAAAAGTTCCACGAATAAAGGCTTCTTATACATTCTGATGAACCTCAGGTGATGTCTATAGGATATGTGGAAAATTAATCCAAAATTTCAGTGGGTTTGGAGTAAGGGTCGAGGACAATGGTAACGATGAGAGCGTGAGCAGGATCAGTGGCTTGCCTGGACAGGGCTAACACACCACCAGTGAGCAGATTGAACAGCAGAAAGGGAGGCAATGCCCGCTTCGTAACTAGCAAGGCGGGCCGTTCTGTCTCCTCGGGTTCCACCTGGAAATAGCATATTCTTGTCCTTCAAGGTTCACAACAAATGCTACCTCTTCTGCATAAGTCATGATCTGTAGGAACATCAGCCGCCTCCATATGCTTCCTATGGCACTTTTTATACATTTATCACTTGTTCCTTTATATTTCCCTCACTGATTTTTATTAGTCTTTATCTTCTCCCTTCCCACTTCCTCCCTCCAGTAAATCTCCAGCCCTTGTGGAGTCTGAAGTCATAGTATTTGATCTTGTTTTTCTATTTTTCTTTTTATTTGACAATTGATTTAAGTTTTGTAAGGGCAGTGCTCAATAAAGGTTCCTGGGCACATGAAGGTGCTTCAGGTCTACTACATACAGCTTCTGGGTAGGTTTTAAGACTGTGGATATAGCTGGATAGACCCTCTCAGGAGCTGTAACTTTCCATAACCTAATAAAAATTTACTCTAAATCTGTGAAATAAATGCAATACCTGGCATGCCCAAGCACATTTAGTGCATGTTCAATTGCTTTATTTTAACTGTCTTGAAAGCATTATTTTGTAGACTAAGGGGAAAAACCAGCAGGCGATCTGGCAATAAGACCAGAGGTAAGTAGTCTTAGAAGTAGAAAATCTAACTGTAAGAGTTTTGTCCTATTCTGTCAGAAATCATGCTTCTGCAGGGAAATTAAATTTTAAAAGCAGAACAATAATATTATATTAAGGTCAAAATAACTTTAAGTAAGATTTTCCAGAGACTCCAAACAGTGAATTCAAATACTAAATATGAACATAATCTGTTCAGCTTCCAAGAAGTCCTCCCATCCAAACCATGAGAAAAAGCTTTGACAAAGACCCAAAATCCCTCTCACAAAAAGCCAAAGGCTACTGGGACTCAGTAAGGAGATACAGACAGGGCGTCCCTCAAGACCTCTGCCTGGGGATGACATCTGCCACCAGTGGCAACATCAACATCTTCAGAAAGCTCTTTGCATGTTGTGCTTGACTCTACCATGAAGAGCAAAGACCAGGATATTTTATTACTATATTTTCAAAAAGCACAGGAAACAGTCAAAGGCTCTGATAACCTGCTCTCAGTTAAAAATTAAAATTCATGCCAATGAAACACACAGAACCAGAATGTACACAATGTTGTAATATTCACATTCCAGGCAGAGTACATGAAACCATTAACGAAAAGTTCTTCCTGCAGCGAATTAGCAATCAAGAAACTTCTGTGTGCTTTAGGCCATCTGGCTGTGGGTCTCAGCCTCAGAAATACCTGCCAATGTCAGCCAGACACTGTTAAGAAAGATGCTAAGACAACATTTGAGGATTTCCCATCATGTCATGTCAAATAGAATTCATTTTTTAAAGTGATGTTAAGACAGGTGTGGCACTACCCATCTGTGATCTCAGCACTCAGGAGGCTGAGGCAGGAAGATCACTGTCTACTATGTCTACCAGCCCAGGCTACATAGCAAGACAGTATCTCAAAAAATAGAAAGTAATATTGACCAGAAAAGTCTTTTTCAGACAAAACTGAAAATGAGTTAGTAAGAGACACAAAGTTTGAGCGATTCCCAGCCCAGTGGCCAGCACTGGTCTTAGGCCACCTAGTCCCATGTCATCAACCCACATCACTCACAGGCCAGGTCTATGAAGAGACACGGAGCTCCTCCTCGCCCGTGTCGATCCACCTCTAGTAGTGTGTTTTGATTCAAACCAAACTGAGCCAACAGCTGCTATGTACTTTTGTTTACATGCTATATGTCAAATCTCATCCTCCCCAAGGTACTTATGAAAGAAGATTTAGCAGTCGTTTTCTTAAATACTGATGCCTACCTAAATTTGGATTTGTCCTCTGCTGAACAAAATGACAGGCACAGGATGGCTACACTTAGGGCGATGATTCACAGCTGCATGGGGTTTCTTCAATGATCCCATTAAACTGACGGCGCATTGCCTGTGGGGCCCGCAGTGTTATCCTGGTGCTACAGAAGACATTGATTGGTGTGATAGGATCAAACAGAAGAGGGGTGAAGGGGAGGGGAGGATTCTCAGTCCTGCTGCCTTCACCTGGGTCAGATTTAATCCAGGCACAGTGACCTCCCCGGGACACCTGGCTATTAATTGCTGGTTATGTGCAGGTCGACATTGGGGCTCTGGCAGTATGACATCCCAGAAAGCCCCCTCTGCTTTGAAATGGCAGCCTGGGCTGGTCTTTTCTTCACTGAACGAAGTAGCTGTGCATTAAATATGCTGGCACATCTTCTGCCGGAGCCAGTGGACCGAGATGGTGTGAATTGTTAATGCCTTGCTGCTTTGGCTCACGGCTTGTGATTGATCATTTGTAACTATATCTACTCCTTGTTCCATGAAATCAAGTATGGAGTAATGGGTTCATCAGATTTTGGGGTTAAATTGAGAGTGAAGAGGTACTGTGTGTGGAATAAGAGTTGCCATGTTCAGGGCTGGCCTTCTAACAGCATGGAATCTAAAGGCGATATTCAAAACCACTTCACTCATCACACGCTTACTGATTCTGAATGGGGCCCATTGCAGGGGACGTTTGGTAGTTTTCCAGTACGCTTTATGCCTCTTTCCACTCACACTGCCACGCACATCTTTTTTTTCCCTACACCCCCAGTCGCACGCTGGTGGAACAGGTCAGCATACACAATTTGGTTATTTAAATGACTCGATTTAGACGAGTAGAAATAAACCAGGCCTCTATTGTCTGAATCTCGCGTTTCCCCTCACAAAGCTACTTGTCTTTGAAAACACAAGTATTTTGTGAACTCAATTTCTTGGGCATCTAAAATATTTGACATTTAGTAATTGTGTCAAAGCATTGGACTGGCATACGTGCATCTAAAAGTTAGAGAAATATAGAGCATTAACCATAACTAAGTCTATTTGTTTGTAATGATACATAAAAACTGCATGTATATGACATATTTTTGCAAACTTTGAAGCACTGTACAAAAATGTATTTTCTTAGACCTAATTTTAGAAAATATAATACATGAGACATAAATTTAACAAAAAATAGAACAGCCTTTAGCAATATCATTATATAATTGCACTAATAACTTTTATTATTTTAGGTTATTAAATTTTATTTATATTACTATTCTAAAAATTTTAACCCAAGTATTTTTAAATGAGGCACAAATTAACCTTAGACTCGGGATAAATGTAATATTAAAACTTATACAATTGCATATACAACAGTTAGTAAACAAAGTGTACAAAGCCCTTACTAATGTAAACAACATTCAAAATTATAAGGTTATAATTATAAAATATCTCAAAATTCTACTGATACATTGTATATCACAAAAACACAAATCTCAAAAATGTAGCTTTTTTTCAAGTTAAAAGTTGAGTTTTTTAACTTAAGTTAAAAAGCAGGATTAATAGTAATACCTGGAACACACACGACCTCAGTTGAGAGAGAAGAATTAATGTAACACCAACATTTTACATTTTTTACTTTCTTTAGGATGTCACATATATGTCAATTAAAGGTCTGTATTCTAAATATGACTAACGAAGTCATAATAGTTTCAGCAATTACAACAGAGGGTTCCCTTTTAAGATTTTTTTCTCCAAGTTTGTTTCATAAATGAGAACCTTCTGCGATTAATATTTTATATATTTTTGTTTACTATTCCTTCTCTCAGGAGAAAGTGAACTAATCTTTGCGGAGTCGAGTTCTTTTACATGGTCAGCTTTGAAAGAAATTGTTTTAACAATTAGGTCACAGGTTTTCAGTGATAAATATACTTGTTACAATACTCTGGGATCAGGGATAAGTCATCATAGTAGACACAAAATTTTTGGTGTTAAAATTCTGAGACTACAGAATAAGACATCTACACACCAGAAAACAGACACAAAGGGAAAATACAGCGAATACTGGAAGAAGTTTACTCCAAGAAAACCTAGGAGTAAGGAGCCTACCTCATGAAGATAAAAGAGAAGCCTTTTCAAAAACGTCAAGAGGGCCCGGAATGTAGCGCAGTGGTCTAAGTGCCTGCCTGGCTCGCGCAAGAGCCTGAATTCGATTCCTGGTCCCCCAAAAAATTTCCGAAGAGACTGACAGGTCAGGGAAGGGTCCGCACCTCACCCCCAGCAGCGGCCGTGTCCTCCCCACAGGGCCCGGTGGGCGGACGGCGAGTCAGCCAGCGCCCGCCCGGCGCAGTGTGACCCATCCGGGCTAAGCAGCCAGGCGGCCGCCGTCCCCCGTCCGCTGTCGCTGTCGGGAGGTCTGCGGGAGACGCCGAGCCAGCTCGGCCCGCGCTGGCTCCAGACCCGGGCGGTCCGTCCGGCGCCTGCGCGGACCGGAGGGGTCGTCGCTGACAGCGCCCTGCTCGGCGGCTTTACTTTTGGAAAGCTTGGGAAATACCGATACATGGGAAAAGGCCTCCAACATCGAAGAGAGGCCAACATGTTTAACAGTTTAGAGATTGTACCTATATGTGCCATCGTAAGTCCATGGAAAATTCTAGAACTTTCTAGAGGGTTTGTGAACTTGAGGTAAACCACCTGTCCTCATGCAGCCCCGCCATCAAATGAACCCCGCGGTGCTCCCGAGGAGCCGCCCGCACCGCACCGCACCGCGCCGAACGGCACCGAGCCGGCCGGGGGCGCCACGCCAGTGGCAGGTCCCGTGAGGGCCTTCTCTTCAGAACCTATCCTCACTCACCGTGTTTCTACTTAGAGTCACAGAGAAACAACATTGCCGAGAACCCACAGCAAGGCAAAAACAGCTATGAGCGGACGCCAACCTGGCTCACAATTTCCTTCCTAAAGAAACTAATGAAAGAGGATTAGTACGTACGCCCGTGGCTATGTGCGCATGCGTGTAAGAGAAATAGCGACAAGGACATGTGCGCGTGCGCATGCAAGAACTAGTACTTCCGTAGGCACGTGCGCTTGCATGTGAAATACTACATATATGGGCATGTGCGCATGCACATGAGAAAAATAGTGCCTAAATGGTCTCGTGCGCATGTGTGTGAGAGAAATAGTACCTACATAGCATGCCTGCATGAATTATCCACACCTAGATAAGAAGACAATGGCATTTCCAGAGCCCACAGTGTCTGGATGATTGCGCAGTTTCACCGCTGGCAGAACAGTAGCAGCACCAGTCATGCAAGGCTAGTGGCGAGGCATCATTAAAGCATGAAAGGAAAGGGAAGTGTTTTCACTAGCCTGTTCTCACTGCCTAAATCATTCCTGCTATATGGAAAAGAATCTAGTACAAAGCTTCCCAGAAAGGGGCAATGTCCCTAAATCATGTACTACACATCTTACAGTGTCTACTCTATATTATTTAGCCCGGAGCTAAACATGAATACAGTGATTATAAAATCTCCAACCAATGGAGTTTGTAGTCTAGAGAAGATATTGGCATTAAACAAATAAGTCCCTTGAGTTATGATCATTACTATATAAAGAAGCTACAAGTGCCTACTTATACATAACTAGGACAGGGTGGCAGGGCACACAGACACTTGGCTGGATATGACGCTAGGTATGTCTGCGAGGGTGTTTCTGGATAGGATAAGCGTTTGAATCAGTAGACTGAGTAGAGCCAATTACCCTTCCTGATGTACGTGAGTCACATCAAAACGATGGGCCCTGGATAAAACAAAAGGACCTGCACCAGCCACCTGTCACTACCAACTGGTTCTCCTGGGCTGTTGGCTTCCAACTGCAAACCCTGGCCAGTGTCTGCCCATGTAAGCTGATTCCTTAGAATAAATTGAGAGACAGACAGAGAGAGACAGAGACAGAGAGAGATGATAAGCAGGTTCGGTTTCTTGAGAGAACACTAACAAATACGTCATTGTAGACAATGGCAGAAAGTGAAATGGGGACCACACCATGTCAGGAAGATTTTCCAGAGGTGACATTTGAAGTCCACATCTAATGCGGGGAGTCAAGAGGTTGCAAAGAGAACAGCACAAGAGAGAACCCAGCAGAGGGAACCCGAATCATGATGTGCACATCATTTTTTAAAAGTGTTAGTAGAATGATGCCATTTAGACAGGTATCTAAGTTAGAGATAAGTGAGCTTATAGATTCCTAGTTAAATGAACAATCATAGCAGGGAGAATTAATCAGAAGCAAGGACATTGTGAATATACAAAAGATCTCTGTCCATTACCATGGTGTAGTCAATGTGTTTATCAATCACTTGGATGGGGTGGAATTGGTACTCAAATTGGTAAACAAATTTACAAAACTGACAATGATGGGAGAAGCTATGAATCTCCGGATGACAGGTCAAACGCTCGAAACTTTTTGAACTACTAAAACTTCAGAAGTAGAAATTTAGTAGGAATCAATATATAAAGTTTTGTTTTTGCATCTAAAATCTCAGCAGTAAGAGTCAAGAATAAGACAGAAGCAGCTTAAAAGCTTATGGTGAGCTTTGGGGGCTTTAGATATGTGCAGGTCAACAGTAGGATATGTCTCACAGGGACAATAATGAGACAGCAGGTGACATCACAAGGCAGTGCTGCCTCAATTGTCCCTGGCTGACCTGGACAGTGCAACAGTTTGGGGCTTTGCAGAGAGTAAGGATAGAGATAGTCAGATTCATAATCAGAGAGACTAGGGATATTTAACATAGAAAAGGTTTAAATGGTAAATGCTCAAGCATTTGAAGGATGTAAAATGAAGGGACAACAGTAAATATTTTAAAGAATACATTTTAGTAAGCCATAAAATAGATTTTTTGTTATGAAAGTGAAACAAATTGAAAGTAGGTGAATACTCATTGAAAAGAATTTAGAAATTTGTGAAGTGAACCTTCTCTGATCCCCTAACACCATTCTGGGTGCAAAGATCAAAAGTAAATCAACAATACTGTTGTACTGAAAAATAAGTCATTATCACTTGGTTTTATGCTGTACTATGCATTCGTATTAAGACTCTGCTGGCTTTCAGAATTCTATGGATATGGCAAAGTACCTCTCAGAGCAGCCAGTCAGTGGACCAGTAAGTCTCATCAGGGAGAATCACTAAGAAAAATTAGTGACTACAGGGCGTGGGCTGTAGCCGAGAGGTGGAGAGCTTGCCTCTCACAGGTGTCCACGGTCCTGGGTTCAGCTCCAGCACTACCAATAGATGGACAGACAGAAGGGTAAATGACCAGGAAACAGTAAGTCAGCCATTGCAAAACTAATTCTAAAAAAAAAAAAAAATTGCAACTTTATTCACTGACAATATTAGCAGCAGTGTATTTTAGGTTCTATAACATATGACTCAGATTAACACTTGTTTTAATATCCATTTCCTGAGGGCCTATTACATGCCTCATTTCATGGTAAATATTAGGAGACTTTTGGAGATTTGGGTGGAGGATGAGACAGGGTCTCACTGTATAGTTCAGGCTGGCCTCTACCGAGGTCATCCTCCTGCTCAGCCTTCTAAGTGCTAGGGTTACACACATGTGCCACCATGCCAAGGTAGAGATATTTTTCGAAAGTACCACGGAAGATAAATTTTCTCTTTAGCTAAAGGGATAAGGCCTATACACAAAACAGAAACACTTCATGGTCAAATTTTACTAGCATGTGTACCGACAGAATCAAAAGAATTTATGAATAGGCAACATGAGTAGATCAAATAAAGTGGGACTTAAATAATGTTTTTAAACTTTGCAGGAAGAAACCTCCCTTGGAGCCTGGCCCTCAGGATCACAGGGCCCAGACCTGAATGCCTGACCCACAGAAAACTGGTAAACCGCGCACATTTGTTATTATGAGCTAATAAATGTGGGGTAATTACGTGGCAGAATACATCCGCGCATGAGTGCAGTGTACACTGAGCCCACTTCAGGGAAGGGACAGGCAGTGTCCTGCACTTGGTAAGGGCTCGCTGGTCCCTCTGGAGGGCGACTGAGTCAGAGCACATCCCCGCCCTGTGGCACACAAGTGCTAAAAGAGGGCGACGGCCTGCGACTCGATTGACGCTGGTGTCGCGCAGTCAGCCCACCGTGGCGGGTGGCAGGAGAGACAAGCGCGCTTCGGAGAAGCCACTGAGAGGCCCTGGGTTGTGGCGAAATACTCCGCCGTCTTAGGACACAGTAATGCGCCCTGCATGACACGTGCCACAGAGCCGAGCAGCGGAGGACGGAGACCTCCTCCGAGCGGCCACCAGATCCACCCGCAATGTGTGGGCGGAAACCCACGGTGACTTTATGGAGACCGCGCTTTGGCCGCTGAAGGACAGAGGTCAGGGACGGCCGTGGCTCTGCAATGGGTGAACAAACTGGACGTGGCCGTGTTTACAAAGCACGAGGACAGCGCCGTGCCTGCCCCTGGTGGCCGCGGGGATGCTGCAGAGCCAGCACAAGACACCCGCCTGCACCAGCGGCGGGCACAGGGGCGCTGCTGGCCCATCCAAGCTGTGGGGAGGTGGGCGCCCCTGGCTGGGACAGCCCGAGCACGCTCTTCTCCTCCTCTATCCCTTTGAAACGACCTATGACAAAATGCACATAACACAAAATCAGCAACTCACTGGTACTTAGAAGGTTGAAAATGTGTGATTGTTACCCTATCTGGTTCCCAAACATGGCCTTCATTCCCGAGTAAAACCAGCTACAAACAAAGCAGTCTCCACGCACTTCCCATCCCGGGCCCCAGCAGGTATCAACCTGCATTCGGGCTGCATAGATGTATTCATTCGGGGTTTCCTAGGAGTGGAATCGTGCAGTGGGTGCCTTTGTGTCTGACTTCTTTCAAGATGTATCCACATGGTGCATTCTTGGCTCTGCATTACTCCTTTTCATGACTGAGTAATGTTCTACCACGTGCACCTACCACACTTTATTCCTAGGTTAACCCCATTCCCAGACATTTGGTGTCTACTTTTCGGCTACTATGTATATGTATTTATAAAAATAGCATACAGTATTTTATTGCAGAAACCACTAAATGATTTTCCAAAGTAGCTGTACCATTTTATCTTCTTTCAAACAATGTAAAACGGTTCCAGGGGATAGGGGTTTAGCTCAGCGGTATAAGAGTGCGTGCTTGGCAAACGGGAGGTCATGAGTTTGATCCCCGGCACCAAAAAAAAAAAAAAAAAAAAAGGACGGTTCCAATTTCTCTACCTCATCACCAACACTTGTGATATTCTTGTGTATGTGTGTGTGTATTTCATTATCATTGTGCTTGTGTTTGTGAAGTGATATTTTGTTATGGTTTTGATTTGTGTTTCTCTAATGACTAAGGACACTGATCTGTTTTTCATATGTGGATACCTTATGTGCAGAAATGTCTATTCAGGTCTTTTGCCAAGTTTTAACTGGTTGGCTTGCCCTTTTGTTACTAAGCATGAGAGTTTCTTTTATATTTTAATATTAAATCTTTGACAGCTATATCATTGGGCAAATATATTTTCTTCCTATATATTTTATATTATCGATATTTTCCAATGCATATTTTAAAATCTGATGAAGTCTAATTTACCAGGTGCTTGTTTGCTTTTTATTCCTCATGTTTTTTCTATCATGTCCAAAACTACAGTGCCAAATCCAGTATCATAAAGATTGAACCCCCCCCCCATCTTTTCTTCTGAGAGTGGCACTGGTTTGGTTCTTATACAGAGAGTTCTGGTCCATTTGAGTTAATTTCTATAGATACAAAGTATGAGTCTAATGTCAGCTTTCTGCACGTACCAATCCACTGTGTCAGCACCGCTGTTTGAAGAGACCCTTTTCCCAGTGAGTAGCTTTGGCACATCTGTCGAAAGGCAAATGCCACTGATCATAGATGTACTGGTTTATTTCTGGACTCTGATTTCTATTCTGTTGTCTATATCAGTGACAGTGAAACTTTTAGAGACCAAGTGCCCCAACTCCACCCAAAACCCACTGGTTAATGGCTAAGTGCTAACACTGCAATTAAACTAGAAAACCCGTTGGCCGACTGCAGGGCCCACTGCAGCACACAGGCCGTGGGTTCCACTGCGCAGGTCTACACACCGGTGGAAAGTGAGCCCAGTGCAGAGTTTGCAAGAACAAGCCTACTCTGATTTAAAATATCCATCACATGTCCAGGGGTTCCCAGGGTACCTGCCCTCTTTGGATTAGCTGGTTCCAAACCCTAGTACTCATGCTACCCTCTCAGGTCCAGTCACTCAGCAGGATGCCACACAAAACTCAGAAGCACTATGCTTACAAGACCAAGTTGTCAGGAACCCTTGGAAAGACACAGAAGTTGCTAAGAGCAGACTTCAAAGGTGGAGATTTGGGGGAGGGCTTCACGCTTGGACTGTGCTTCAGTGTGCAAGGGCTGCACAGTGTTGGGCTCCGCTTGCTTCCAGCCTCCCCGGGATGGAACACACAGCTGAACACACAGGCCTGTGGCTACATTTTCACTGCAGGCCCTGTGCACAGAGAAATGGAATCTTCAACTTCATAACAAGCAAGGGTGACACAGTTAGGACTTGGGTCACAGCAAGGAAACGTAGCTGAAATTACTTTCCCACAGCCTCAGCCTTCGGCGAATGCCAGACGGGGTTGGACATGGCTCTCACACACAATGCAGCTGGGAAGGAACTGCTGGCGGGTCACGCCTGCCTTTTCATGAGCTGCTGCTGCTTTTTTATCACACAGAGAACTTCAACTGAAGCTTCAGACAAGTCTGAGATGGGATGAGGTCATTTCAGGCAGAGCAAAGTGGGAAAATATTTGCTGCTTTTCTATGTTTTAAAAGTAAATCTGGGCAGGCATGGTGACACACCCCTGTAATCCCAGCACTAAGAAGGCTGAGGTAGGAGGATTGCCATGAGTTGGAGACCAGTCCAAGGCCAGCCTGAACTATGTAGTGAGACCCTGTCTCAAAAACCAGAAGGAAAAAACAAAACAAAAACAAACCAGTAAATCTATAGGCCGGCTCTTTAACCTACAATGGCAGCTGAGTTTATGTGAACCACAGAAGTAGTCTGGCTGTAAATTATACCAGGACTCGCTAGACAGCACTAGACCTGCTTACTTCATTTCTGTTCTTCATTATGTTATTTTCAGCTGCATTCAGGGACCGGAAGGAGACCTAGGTGAGCTAATCTCAGATTCGTGGACTACGTCCTCAGCCGTTAAGGCAACCTTTACCACCAATCCGACCAAGTCGATTCTAAATTTGTTTATCATACATCTTGGTCATGCTTCTAGATTTCATAAATCCAAATTGTGTCTTCACCAACATAAAAACATTAGATTTATTGCAAAATGAACATTCTGTGGTCCTGAATTAAAATACAGAAACTGCTCAAAGAGTTTTACAAATCTAGGAACCAAATTTCCTAAAGGAATTGAGGAGAAAGTAAGGTGATTTTAAAATACACTTCATTATTTTGATCAGAGTAGAATGGTGCAGAGGTGCAAACAACATAGAGCCAGCTGATTCAGCTCAAGGAGGGAAGAGGCGTCCTCAGAACAATGACAAGTGTCCAAGCATACTATTGACAGATATGAAAGACAGAAACATGCCAGGCAGGCCACAGAAAGAGACAGGCTCAAACCCAGCTGATCTTCAAAAGGTTATTACATAACAGAGGGAAATGTTTCACTTGCAACAAAATCAGGGAACAGTACCTTGGGTCCCATGATTCCTAAAGGAGAAATAAAGGCAAGATCTTGGAGAGGAGACTTAGAATAACCCTCCAGAGGAGCCAAAACCCTAAATACCATGTAAAGGTGGGATTTACATTGCACATAAATTTATAAAAGACCAATTGGGGAAATCTCTTTTCAAGATAGGACAATTATACAAAGAGTACCCACAAAGTCTGGACAAATTGGAGAAGATTATCATAAAATAATAAAAAAAAAAGCGTTGGATGAATTTTAAAACTTGATGGCACTGTGACTAAGGCAAGAACAAGATGACTTCTATTACAGGGAACCAAGCAGAAGGGTAACAGATCAAGGGCTCCCAACCTAAATTAGATGTGAGGTTGTGGAGGAACACATCCTCAGTAGAATCATTTAACCCAGGGAAGTGAAAATGAACAAGACTGGTCCAAACAAGGATGTTATTGACAAACTTGGAGGTTATCGACTTCATATCGCTTAGTATGAGTGACCTCGCAGGAAAATATCTAGACCTGTATTAGAAAAATATGAATATGGGTCAGAAGGCAAGGAAAAACAAGAGAAGCGCTTGGCTATGGTGAATCACACTCGTCCGAGCCTTTTACAGAGGGAGCTTTCCTGAAGGGTCCACGTATGAAGAAGGGGCAACCCTAGTACTGCAGAAGAGGAAATATCAACCCAAGCTCAGGGGCATGGAAAAGCTGAGGAAAGACCAGGTCTTCCAGAGGGAACAGCAATGATCTTGGTCCTCACTGAGCCCCTAAGAACAGGAGCCTCAGACCTCAGCTTGAAAACCTACCAGAACTTTCCCTCCATCCGGAAATGATGTGAGGAAGGAGAAACCCACGAGGGAGCTTCTTGGGCTTAAACAACTCCTTCCCTAGAAAGAAGCCCTGAACACCTAGCGGGACCCAGGACAGAGCAGTCTCTCTTCGTACGAGGTGAGTGCAGCACCGCCAGGTGGGAGCCATGCTCTGTTCAGCTGTGAGAAGCAGTGACGGAAGGGAATGCACATTTCCCAGAGGTCAGGAAAAACTGCAAAGAAAATCATGGCACCGCACAGAGGTCTTTGTGACTGGTGTGGCCACCAGTACCAACTCCCACATCCTGCAAGAAAACTGCACTTTGTAGCTCTGTGGGAGTAATGACATTAACAGCAATAATGACGGCTGCTGATTTCAGAATATGCTCATCAAGTGCTCACTTTACATTAGCTCACTTAATCTTTGAAACAACCTACTAAGGGAATTACTATAATCCCTGGGTTTTTTACTTATTTACTTATTTATTAATCTATTCGCCCATGTTCACAGTATGTCATGAATGCACTCTTTGTGGGTAACTGGTACGTGTACATGGCACACCACCCCCCATCTCTTACCCCTTCCCATTTCCCAAAGACTGACCTCTCTATTTGGCTTTCTAGCTTTTATTTGGATCCTGATTTGTAATCCTTGCTTGCTTCTCAAAGAAGCTGAGTGATTTGTCCAAAGTCAGAATGTGACATACCTGGAATTGGAACTCTGGCTCCAAAATCAGAGCCCTTGACCCACGCTCCACTCAGCGTCTTTGAGACAGGAGATGACATCTCTCAAAATGTTCTGAATAGGGGAGGCCATAATTAATACCTGAATGTGAGACTGTGTCCCAACAAGTTATGCCCCGGGTTACAGACCCTGGTCAACAGCATCCTGGAAAGACTAACAAGAAGAAAACTTGGCCTTCCCTGCCTTCCTTCACTTGGTCTCTGCCATGTCCTGAGGGTAAGGACCTCACCAGCTGGAGGGGCCCGGAATCGTCATTTTGCCAGAAGTAGCCACTTTTGCCGGGACTGGCTTCTATCCTGCCTGTGCCCCTTGTGCTGCCGATGCTGATGTTGTGGTAATCGTCTGCTTTGTTTGACATAAGGCCCATGAAAAAGTTGGTGTAGACCTAATTCAACTTCCGAGCTCCTGAGGGATGCCACCCACTCCAGGAGCCCAGACGGTAGCTGCTGGAGGGAGGCCAGCTCAGTCAGGCGTCCAGCAGCCATCTGGCTGGCCCCGGGAAGAACAAAAATTAGGAAGGACTTAAATTATTTGCACTTTAATTTGAACTTTTACTAGATTTTTAACCCACAAGGGTAGGATTATTTGATTTTGGAATTCTGTATCAATTTAAATATTTTGGATTTTAATTTCTTTGAGATTTTATCTTTGAATTGCAATTTGTCCACCAAAAGTTGAAAATAGGCAAGAGTTAACATTCAAATTCATGAGAACCCTGGGACTGGAATCTTATCAGTAAAAGATGCTAATCCCATGTTTTACCTCTTTGTAGAGTCTCCATAGTGTTTATCAGAGAGTACACAGTAACCATTTCAGATCATGAGGCCAGGCATAAACTAGGACACAAACGGAAGAGGAAGTGAACATTCTGCCTGATACGAAACAGACTTGCTGTTGATTTAATTAATCTAACATTCTAGCTCGATTTAGAAACACTGGGGTAAATGTTACACTACCTCTTATGATCTAGGAGGACCCAGGAAAGGTGGGAGACCTTAGGGTCCTGAGGGATGAAGGGTCTCATGCCTGGAGAGGGAGGGTGCCTCCTCCTGGCCACCACAGTGGAATCATTACCCCCAAAGAGCTGGCGAGTGAAGAGGAAGGCTCCCCAACCAACAACGCCTTCCAAACAGGCACTGCCTCCCTTTGCTTTACCACTGTCCGACACTTTAGTACCAGAGGGCCTGCGTGTGGCTGGCGGCCAGACGGTGGTGGCAGACTGATGTGGCGATTTGGTGGGTGATATGGGCTTCCTCATCAGCAAGGGACACAGAAGGAGGAGCAGTAGGAGCAGAGCTCTGTCCTTCAGCAGGAAAGGACAAGCCCTTAGCCTGGCTGTCACACTGGACGTGCTCCTCTGGCCCCATGACCCAGTGGGTGTCCACTGCCTCCTGTGCAGCCCTAAAATGAAGCCAGGAGCCCAAAGCAGGACACTCTTCCCGCTGCTCTGCCTGGCGAGCTGCTGAGGCTGCTTTCGCTCATCACCTCCTACGCTAACGACACCCTTAGGTGGTATTCTGGTTCCAGAGGCACCCAGTCTCAGTAGTCTTCCCAACCTCACGCTTCCCATACCCCTGTTATTTGGGGTGGGGGGGGATTTTGCAGAACACATTTTTCACACATTAGGGAGCAGGGGGCTCCTATCTGTAAGAATCTGCTAACTAACTACACAGCAGGCGGTTTTGTTCTACTCATGAAAGCATACATCGAGCCAGGAGACACGGCTAACGCATTTTACCACATGAAACAGAATAAACTGCTTAATTAAAATTGTCTGAAGTTTAGAAATGTGCACACATAATCAATTTGTAAAGCTTTTGGAGTTTTTAAAGTTACTCCAAGACTTCACAAAATAAAAACAGTTTAGGTTTGGGGATATAGCTCAGTGGCACAGCCCCTGCCTGGCAAGCGCAAGGTCCTGAGTTCGATTCCTACTACCAAAAAATAAATAAAAGTAGTTTAATATTAACATAAATATGTAGGAAAAAAACTTGAAAATATTCTAAATAAAGGAAGTAACAAGAGAAATTTGTATTTTTCATATCTGCTGCTTTTAGTTCTTGGCACAACTACACTTCTAATCTGTGCTTATAAATAAAAAGTAATTGTTATGACCTTAATGTTGGATATTATTAAACAATTTTTTAAAATCTCGTATAAAGCAAGCAAAACAAGGCACATATTGAATCAATGGAGTATCCGCACTTATTTATTTAACCAAAAGAGTGCATTCACATAACAGTTGACCTTTCTCAAGTGAGGTTCAGAATATAAAAGTTTAGGACTCCAACCATTTGGTGCATAAAATCATAACAACAAACAATGAATAAGAAATTAGAAATCTAATACTAACTGACTAGGGTGCTACAGCTTGGAAGATTCCCCCGATCGGATTAGCTTCTTTCCATATTTCAACTCCAGTGAACTAGTAATGCTTCCACATGTTAGTAGCTGCATAGGCTGATCCCAGCTGGCATAAGCTTTTATAACTATGCAAAAACACGAGGCCAGGCATGCATTAAAATGTGGTAATAACTTGCTTCGGCGACATGTAAAGCAGGAGGCTTGAATCTGAACGCCTCCAGCACCCACGAAGCATCACTTTCCTGTTCTGGTAAGTAATTCTGTTATACCACATTTAGAAGAGGGGAAATCAACTCTATAAATATAAATCTTCCACCTTAACCAAGGTTTCTTAAATGTGAGCAATTTACTTAAATACGATTTTAAATTCCAGGTGGGCTGGAAATAATTTAAGGTTTTTATAATGTGTTGTTTACTTTTTATTAATGCAAGCGTAGAAGTGATTACAGATATGACTGATCATGAGGAAAACATTAGGCAGCACGATAGGAGAAAACATAAGGATAAAGCTGAATTCAGAGAGGAAGAAACCAATGTTAACAAAGTCTCTCCAATCCCCTAAAAAGACCATGGGGAGGGACTCCCTGTATTACGTTTTTCAGATAATGGGAAGGTATATCAAAGAACTCTGAAGTCTTCAGATGAAAATTCTTAATAAAATGAAAAATGACCCTGATATTTAATATAAACATTAAAATAACTAAGAAAAGTATATTGACTTTCTAACCCTTAGCCCAGTGAGTTGGAAATAGTCACCCTTCAGTAAATGTTAGTGAAGGGTGTCAAATCAAGGCAAGTGCCTCTTTTCTATGGTACAAATGAGGAAACTGGAAACAAATAGATGTCTCCAGTGCAGCCGTTCCCAGAGTCACTACATGTCTTCCCCAGTGGAAGACCTAGCCAGAAAATAATCAGCCTTAAAAATGAGAGACCAGAATACCAGCCCCGATGGGCCTATTTTCCCCGTAACTGCCACCGGTGTTTTTCTGCTCAGTGGCTGCTCTGTAACGCAGGTTTTTAAAATCTCAATCTGAGCATACAATAGCACAGTTGTAAAATGATGATTATGTCTTAATTAATTTTGTTTATTTAGTTACGTTGTACAGTTGAGGACCGTACAAGGGTTAAGTTGCTGGCCGTGGTGCTCTCTGGCCATGTTGGAAAAGCTCATGTTCACAGCTTCTGAAGGCAAGATAGGGCCACAGTGAGGACATTTGGTTCTCACCCCAATGCCAGGGCAGTAACCGCCAACCTCTTAATTAGCAAGATTTACTGCCTACAATGTCTTTGCTCTAACTTCTCAAGGCCTTGCTCAGTCTTGAGGGTTTTATCTCAAATGTACTCTCCACTTCCTACACCCCACTGAATGTTTAAGGGCCCAATAAATACAGACAGTCCAGAGAAGTCATGGTCTTTGCCCCAAGAGAATTCTAAACTTCCTGGACCCCCACAAACCAAATTGCATTTTATCTTTTTTAATAATTTTCTATACACACATCTCTAAGATCAGGAACCTGATCAGAACCCAATAGTTTACTAAGATTAAAATATACACCACTTCTTTTTTAAAAATTCAAATTTGTGCCAGGCATGGTGGTGCATTATAATCCCAGCACTCAGAAAGCTGAGGCAGGATGATTATTGAAACTTTGAGGCCAACATGTGCTACATAGGGAATTCAAGGCCAGCCTAGACTACATAGTGAGACCCTGTCTCTAGAAACCAAAAACACAAAATAAAATAATCAAAATTGAAATTTGTGCTAAAGGAGTCCTAAAATGTTAATGCCCTTTGTGTAAGATCATCTTATTCATCCATGTTATATTTAAAGTGCTTCATTATATCTGTTTTCCTTTCAAATGTTTACAGTAAAACAAAATTATATAAATGTCTTTTACAATATTATCATATAGTCTACAAAATCTTTGCCATTTATCTTTTGAAACATTTTCAATTTATCTGCTACACAAATCATGAAGATATCTGACTGGTGAATCTCAATTCATTTTTATTGTGCAAGTATCTAAAACCTGCATAGGAAAAAAATCTCTAAATAATGGATTATTGTAAAATCTGATTAATTTGAATATACATTTAAAGGCCTTCCCATAGTATGTAGCTGTTAAAGTTATATTATAAAATAAAATTTGATGATGTGTGAATGCTTCTAATGTATAAAATCAAAAGAAGTTAAATTTGTTGGATCCCAGTTGTACTTTAAAAAAAAAATACACGAGTATTTATAAGAGAGAGACAGACAGACAGACAGTAAGGGAGGATGCATGAAGCGGTCCCTCCTATAGTCCCAGCCCCTTGGGAGGCCAAAGCAGGAGGACTGCAACTTCAGGGCCAACCTAGGCAACTCATTTCTGTCCCTCATGGCCTTAAGCCCTCCATGCACTCTCTGTGCTTTTTTAGTAAACCCTAAGCCTCTTTCTTCTTCACAATGTGTTTTCTCTTAGCTAATCTAAAAAGAGCCCTGAAGGCTCACTTCCCATCTGCAACCTGAGAACTCCTAAGTGGCCCTGTCCACCCTGAGGCCCTGTAATATAGCTGTTGTGTAACATCTCTGCAATAATTCCACTTGCAACAGATTAAAGATCCCTCAAGGTCAAAGTGTCAGTGTTGAATCCTGGTCTCCCCCAGCTTAGTGTGCTTCTAGTGTCCTGTTTTAGGGAAAGGAACCCATCACTCCAGATGGGCAAACAAGAAACCTCCAGGTTATCACTGACTAACAAATTGTGACAGCCAATCCTGATTGTCAGCTTGGTCAGCCTGAGAGACGCCTAGAGAAAGCACACTTTAGGGTATTCCTGGAGGGGCTAGGAGGGCGTGACTTAAGGGCAGTGTCTGGTCCCTAGTCCCTTCCTCTAGGGCTTTTCCCTGCTCTATCTCCCAGACACCACAAAGTGGGCTCTGCTCCAGCACAGCCCTTTGAAATAATGCTTCTTGCCTTGGAGCCAGCTAGTCATGGACTGAAGCCTCTCAAACTATGAGCCAAAATAAACCTGTCCTCCCAAAGTGGACTATGTCGGGCTTTTTGTCTAAGCAATACAAAGCCTGATACAGAAAACTGGTACTGACAGGCCCATTGCCATGACTCAAAAGTTCCACATGTCATGTGGTTCAAAAGTTCTTAGAACTGATTTGCAGGAGAAACTTGGAAAAGTTCAAAGACACAGGATAGAGAATCCTCAAATGCTGTACCCATAGCTTGATGGGTGGAATTTCAGAAGACCCAGAATGCTGATGGGAATGTGGACAATAAAGACTACATCATGAGTTTTCAGATGGAACAAGGACTCTATTTGGAATTTGACTAGAGACCACACAGTTTACATTCAGAAAAAGAATCTGTGTACATTTTATCCATGTCCTCAGTTCTGGCATGAGGCTGAGCTTAAAGGTGACAGACTAGTTGATCTAGTGGAGGAAATTTCAAGGCAGCTCAATGTTTAGGCTGTGCCATGGATACTGCTGGCTGCTTTTAGCCAGACTTATAGTGAGAATGTGAGCAAAAGGAAGAGCTGAAGAAATGCTCAGTTTGACCAGAAAAAAAAAGCACATATAAAGTTGAGGCTAAAGAAGTTTGGGTAGCTGAAAAGATTAGCACCATAAAGAACAAACCAACTACTTTGCACTGACACAAGAAGAGGGAGAACCTCAGGGCATCTCAGAAATCAGTTTGAGACCCCACCCACCGAGGGTGCAACAATGTAAACCTTAAAGAAGAGAGTCTGTGGACCCTTGCTTAAAAAGGAACACCTAAAAATTGGCTTCCTGGGATTCATTTCACTCTGCTAGCCCTTCAGGTACTCAAATACTATCACAGCTATGGTCCAAAGGGACCTGGCTACTGCTCAAACTGACAACATACTATGATGTTGTTCATGTGATGCTGGTTTTACAGGCATGCATAATGCAAGAGTGACAAGGACATGAAGGCTTCCTTCCAGATTTCAATGGAAGGCCAGGCAATGTGTGATACGGTCAGAGTCCCAGCCAGGAGCCCTGAGAGGGTGATGCACGAAGCTATGAAAGTGAGCACAAGGAATAGATGCCAAAGGAAGTTGAAGATACTAGGAATATAGAACATCCGCTAAAGAAAGCCATAGATGCTAAGTAAAGCCAGTCTGAGAGAGACTATGTTGACTGCCACCAGCAAGACCACAGAGCAGGGTTACCCAAGATCTTTGGCATTAATATCAAGCCATCATGTATCCCAGATGCCAAACATGGAGCTATAGGATTTCTGATTTACCCTGCTGGGTTTCAGCCTTACTTTGGTCCACACATTTTCTATCCCTTATTCCTTCCCTTTAGAAAGAGAATGCTTACCCTGGGCCATTGTATCTTGGGAGCATGTGACTTGCTTATTGATTTACACAGGGGCTCACAGCTAAGGGTTTATCTTGGGTCTCAGAAGGGACTTTGGACTTGAATTTTTGAGCAATGCTAAAATGGCTGAAGCTTCGGGGATAATATCCAGGCATTTACAATTGTATGCAGGGAGGTTTTATTGTTTTAGGCAGAATTATGTATGGTGTAAGGAGGTTTATTTGGGTATCAGGTTGGCAAAGGATGGTCTTATTATGGTTGATCTAGACTGTCAACCTCATTGGCTGGAGAGATACCTACAGGATCAGTAAAGCATGCTTTTGGGTGCATCTGCATGGGCTATGGACCTGTGACTCTGGGGACAGTATCTGGTCCCTGATCCAATTCTCTGGAGTTCTTCCCTTGCTCTCCACATCTTTTATGACAAAGTGAGTCACCATAGATGGTCATGGTGCCTTTCTTCCACCATGGCCATACGCCATGATGTTCTGCTTTGCAGCCCATTGATTAGGGACTAAAACCAAGAGCCAAAATCAATCCCTCCTCAGATTGTTTATGTCAGGAATTTTTGTCTCAGCAGTGGAAAGGTGACTAATAATACATACCTCATTGCCCCTTGTCCCATGTATCCAACCTATTATCAGGCCCTGTTAGTATCACCTTTGAAAAATCTTACTGTTCTTTCATTCCCCTTACCAGGAAATGGTTTGGGATTCACATAATCCACTTTTGACCAGTGACACAAGAAGGAGCTATGGAGAAGGAAAAGAGAACTGGTAACTTTTTGCCTCTGGAAATAACCATACTTGGCATGCAGCAGCCAGCTCACTACTAACATAGGAAAAACTCAAAATCCAGACAACAGCTGAACTCTGTGCACTCTGCTTGTAGATGCTCTACCTCTGGGTTTCTTGGTTCCTTTGTGCCTAAGTCTGAAACAGAATTCTCTGCTACTTGCAGCTAAAGTCACCCTTTTGTTGGCCCGTACTCCTCAAATGATGAAAACTGATTTGGCTAACTCAGTGAGTATTTGTACAGCATGTAAATGACAACAGTATTCCCTGTAAAAACCTGGGGAGCAAGCCGTGGAACCCAGGGACGAATTTTAGAAGAAATTCAGCAACCTTAAAGCTGTGAAAATGAATGGATAATTATGAAATTAGTTCTGTGAATTACTAAAAATATTTCACCATTTGAAATTAATTGTACTTGTTCTGTAGAAGAGAACTACAATTTATCATGAACATTTTAAGGAAGGAAATCTGTTTTTACAAAATGTTTTTGCTGACTGAAAGATTGTCAAATAGATTATGAAGTTTCAAAGATTTAAAATATGTCATGGCATAAATCTCCGAGGCCAATATTTTAATGCAACTTTGAGCCAGGATTGTGATCACTATTTTAACCTAAAAACACAAGGAAATTGAACTGAACTTGTCCCGATGTTATTAAGTAGCTTAGGGGTATTTTCCTGAATAAATCTCTGAAATAAATATGCTGACATGTTCTTTACCTTGTTATGAAAAAGGTAGGTGACAGAATAAAAACCTAGATCTAGTTGTTTGCTGTTACTCACTAGTAATGAATATGACTATGACTTGTAAAAGCAATTATTTCCTGTGAATTTGTATCTTAGTATTATATATCAAATGTAAATAAGTGAGAACAAGGAGAGACTGGTCATATACATGTGCACACCCTTTAGATATTTGCCCTTCTTAAGGATAATCAAATGTCCCAGATTATAATTCTAATAATACCGCCATGTTTGTTTGTTTGTTTGTAAATCTACTATATTGTTGTCTCACAGACATGAAAGATGTTGTGCCTATTTTAATTGTGCAGTTCGGTGCAGACAGAAAAATGTATACCTGTGCAACTCCAATCATAACCAAGATACAGATTATTGGCATTATATTCTAAAATTCCTCATGCTCCCTTCTAATCATAACTCAGTTCCTCTGCCACTAGAGAATGATTTTGCCTTTTCCAGTTTCATAGTATGTAACAGTTTCTGGCTGGCTTTTATACTGCCTCTACCGTTCTCACTCCTCTTTACTGCTGAAGAGCACCCCTCACGGGGCAAACTCTAACTTACCGGCCAGCTGACAGGCTTCAGGGTTGTAAAGCCTCCACAATCAGGGCTGGGAGGTCTTGGTGTTGACACACGTCCTGTCTCTTGGTATATACCTGGAAACAGGAATTGCCAGATGTACAGTCAACCGTGTCTCTGTATGTGAAATTGTCAAACTCTTTTGCAAAGTGACTGGATCAACTTAGATTCTCACCAACTAAAATGTGAGATTTCCCACTATTTCACATTTTGACTGACACTTGGTAATGTCAGTCTTTTTAATTTCAGGCGTTCTGATATGTGGTAACTCACTGTAGATTTAATTTGCATTTCCCCAATAAATAATAATATTGACCACTTTTGCATGTGCTTTAGGCTGACTTTTGTATCTTTTTTAGTAAAATGTCCTGTTCAAAATCTTTTGACTTGTTTTTTTGTTTGTTTTTAATTGAGGCTTGAAACCAAGGCCTTGCACTAATATAGATTCCTACGCCTTTTAAATTTTTGTTTCTGCTTTGAGGCAGGATCTAGCTAAATTTCTAAACTGCCCCAGGCTGGGCTCAAACTTTCAATCCTCCTGCCTCAGGCTCCCAGAGTGCTGGGATGGCATATGTGTGTCACCACACCCAGCTTTTTGACCTTTTTTGATTGGGTTATTTTACTGGCATTGTCAGAGATCTCCAAATGCTCTAAAACGAAGGGGGGTTTCTTAGTCACATATATGTTTTATGGCTTATCTTTTCATTTTATTAACACTACTTGTAGAAAAACAGGTTTTCATTTGGTTAAGCATTTGTAATCCTTTTTATTTACTTTCCAAGAAATCGTTGCCATGATTTTCTCTCATGCTTTCTTTGATCACATTTATGATCCATTTTAGATTAATTTGTGTGAATTATTTGGAGTAACTTATCATACAGACATATCTGCTTCAGGAACACGTCTGACAAGTCTGTCCTTTCTACTTTGAATCGTCATATCAAGAGTTTTGCCCTGTAGGCGTCTAGCTCTTAACTCCATTTTTGTCCTCGAAAGTCGTTGTTATTGTTGTTGTTGTTGCTGTTGTTGTTGTTGTTTGGGGCTGGTTTGAGGGTTTTTTCCTCTTTATGTGTAATCTTAATTACTCCAAAACCATAATCAGTACTTAAATGAGGATGTAAATGGACACAATTCAGCCTTAAAAGATAAGCACATGGGCCAGGTTTGACAGCACACCTCTGTAATCCCAGCCTTGGGAGGCTGAGGCAGGAGAATCACTGCCAGTTCAAGCTACATAGTGAGTTTAAATTCAGGCAGAACTATGTAGCAAGATCTTGTCTCAGAAAACAAAGAGAGAGAGAGAGAGAGAGAGAGACAGATAGGAAGAGACAGAGAGAGACAGACAGAGACAGAGAGAGAAAGAGAAAGAGAAGCACATGTGTGGAACTGCCATAGATGCCGAGGCCCATAATCCCAGGTACTCCAGAGACTGAGGCAGAGCCAGCCAAGTTGGAGCCAGCCGGGGCAACATAGCAAGACTCTGTCTCAAAAGAAAATTAAAAGAAAAATAAAGGCTTGGCATGTAGCTCAGTGGTAAATTCTTGTTCTGGGTTCAATCCTCAGTACTGCAGAAGAAGAAAGAGAGAAGGAATGAGCAAAGGGAAGGAAGGAGGTATGACATCATTGCAAAGGCAGACGAATACGCAGTGACCTAGATGGTGCAAGAAATCTAAAACGCCAGATTTCTAGAAGCATGGACAGGAGGGTGGTTACCAGGGTTGGGGACAGCTGGTGCCGGGGATCCGGGGAGACTTTGGTCAAAGAATACAAAATTTTAGTTAAAAGGAATAGGACCAGAGAATGTTTAGTGTCACGGTGACTACGGTCAACATCGCGGCACCTGCACTTAGAACTGCTGAAAGTGGATTTCACATGCTTTTACCACAAAACACGTTAAGTAGAAGAAGTAGCACAGGCATGTCACCTGGCGATGTTGTATGCTTTGAAACATGGTGTCCCCTACCATAAGGATACACAATTTGTACTTATCAATGTAAAAATCATAATTAATAAAATCTTAAAACAACAATGTCAGAGAATAGAAGGGAGAATAAAAGGGTGGTGACCAGCGGTTGGGAGACTGGACCGGGGAAGAGGGAAGCGTGGCAAAGGCTGCTGGACGGTACTGTGACCGTTCACAGGACTGGCCTGGCGCACAGTGGGGTGACCACAGGTAACATGTATGTGCCGTGTATTACGAAAAACTAGAAAAAAAGGAACCGGAATGCTTTCCTTATACTGAAACTACAAGTGTTTGAGACAATGTGTTTAACCTTATTTAAAATTACGCAACATATACAAGGGTCTAACACAGTACCCCATGAACAGGCAGACTGGTTTTATGTATGAATTAGATGAAGACATTTTTTTAAATAAAAATTATAACTAATGAATACCCAAATAAAAGTGTAACAAAGGAAATCAGGTGTGCATAATTTACTCTCCTTTTTCTAGCTCTTTAAGGGGAAGCCTGAGGTCACTGATGTCCAACATTTCACCTTTCTGAACAGTAGTGCTTTAAGCACTGCTGAGTGTAGCTTCATCCCACAAATCAGAGCGTTTGAAGTCACTATTCTAACTCCCTCCTGTCCTTAATGGCTGCCTACTGTACCTGGGGAGTGGCCCCTGTCTTTTGCTGTGTCTCGCTGACTGGGTTCTGCTGTGGTCAGGAAACACTCGGTGTGACGGCGGCGATGGCGCTCAAGGCCCCAGCGCCCTTTACTGAAGACCCGGGCCTCTCTCAGGGACCGCTGCATGCACGTCTGACAGATTTCCTCTGTGTAAGCTCAGCTTTGCTTCCCGCGTCACTCTTTGGCTTCTCTTATAGTGTGGGTCTGCTGGGAAAATGTCACTTCGTTCATGTTTGCCAGAGAAGGTCTTTGTTTTGCTTTCATTTTGAAGGATATTTTCTAGCGTATTCAAAACCCTTAGATGACCCGTATTTCCCGGAAGCCCACTAAGGACCTTGTTTCTTTCCGTGCAGGAGGATTTGCAGTCTCTTGGCTTCACAGTCTCTGACAAGAAGTCGGTTTCCGTCTGACGTTCCTGTCTCTGGGTGTAATGCGGCCCTCCCCACCCACAGGTGCCCCGGAGCTCTTCTCCTTCTTATTGTTGACAAAAGGTGCTTCTGTCCTGGTCTGGTTTTCTTCCCACTGCCTGTTCACGAGGCCTCTTGCACCTGGGAGTTGGTATTTTTTGTGACTCCAGAAGAAAGTTCGGCCGCTGCTTATTCCGAATATTCGGCCCCTTCTCCGTCGCGTGGGGAGCTAATCGTACATAGCACCCTGCAAGCTGCTCTCCCTCCTGTCAGTCCTCTGCGTTTCCCCCAATTTCAGGTAGGACCGTTATGTGGCTTGTTGGTGGTGGCACTGGGGACTGAACTCACCGGTTCTAGCGTCCTGGGCAAGTGCTCTACCGCAGAGCCACACCGCCAGCCCAGCGGGACAGTTCGCCCTGCCCGGTCTGCAGGTCCACAGACCTTCCCTGCCTCACATCTAACCCGCTGCTCAATCCACCCGCTCCCTCTGCCTCCGAGACGGTTTCTCAGGCCGAGAAGTCCCAGCTGTTGTGTTTGTTTCACTCCTCTTCACATCATATACGCATTTTTCTTTAATTTCGTGAACATACTTAAGTGTCCTAAGGGCCCACGCCTGCCCGCATCACTGTAGTGTCTGCCCCTCCTGAGTGACTGTCCCCGGACATGCGCGCGCCTGCTGGGACACGCCGAGCCAGGGGCCCCACAGCTCCTCGCACGGCTTCTGCCTGCTCCCTCCGCAGCTCCGGCAGCGGCTGCCTCTCGGCGCCCAGGCCTGTGCGCCCGAGCGCAGGGCCCACAGTCCCGTCTCTGCAGCCCAAGGAGATGCGGGGTGCGGGGCAGGGTGGGCCGGAGCCCCTGCAGCCCGCCAGCAGGGGCAGGGAGGGCCGGAGCCCCTGCAGCCCGCCAGCAGGG
>PVLA01009142.1:0-79230 GCA_004027455.1 Hydrochoerus hydrochaeris
CTACTCAGCTCTGGGGCCACAAGACTGCACTCTTCAACATCAGCTGACTCACAGTTGCCTGAGGGTCCACACTACAACCCATCTCGGAGTTTGTACTAAGGTCAGGCTTCCTGCTTGCTGCTCCCAGCCCTTTAAGGGGCTGCAGGAATAAGTACCAGCAGAGACCTGAGAGACCATGGGGCTTTTCTGATGCTTAACTTTCTTCTCAGACTCCCCGCACAGCCTTGCTAAGCCTTCCATCGACTGCTCAGTTTGTCTGTGCCATTTCTACCTGGCTTTCCTTCCCAGTTTCCTCCACTCAGAGTCAGGCTGGCTCACAGCTGGCTCCTTCCCGGTCTGAACGCCTTTCTACCCACTTTCACACAGGTGTTTCCCCTAATAAAATCTTTTCATGCTGAATCTTATTTTGGAAGCCAACTCTCAAAAGACCCAGAATAACACACTTTCTAAGTTGGGAGCCACTGATTTAGATTCTCTTTATTTAGAATGTTTGGCACGGCTTCAGAAATAGAAAGCTTATGACATTCAGTTGTGCCTGTTCTTCGGCATATCCTCCTAGCCGGCCAGCTGCTTTTCCATGAAGTTATCTGCTACTCTTTACAATTTGCCCTCAAAATAAGCTTGTTCAGACTTAACTCCTCAGCTTTAATTCAGTTAATGAGTAATTATTCTCTAAATGGTGCCATATTCACCAAACCTTAAAAATAAAAGTAATTGATTTCCTCCACACTTCCCTTTTCCTAGTTAGGACAATGAAAAATGTTTATTTTTCTATTACATTTTTGCCCACTTGAGATTTTTTGAAACAAAGCCAAAAATATTTCTAGATCCTAAAGTACTCTTTGCTGACTTGGTAGTTCTTAATCTTCACATGGGACCCAGCACTGAGCCTGAAAAAGACACAGGCCTGACACAAAAATCCTAAATTAAGGGTCTTCCTAGTTTGAAGGCATCTCGTTGCTGTTTTAATTTAAAATGTTTTGCTTCCTACTCTGAGCCACTTTTGAAAAGGGAACATCAAATTTCTTTTTGCTGTTCTTTGGAATCCACATGTAAATCAACATAACAGAGGTTAAACCAGATGTGGTCCTGCACACCTGTAATCCCAGCACTCAGGATGCTGAGACAGGAAGATCACCATGAGTTCAAGGACAGTATAGGCTATATAATGAGCTCAAGACCAGCCTGGAATAAATGCAACCCTGTCTCAAAAATAATAATAAGAATAAATAAAAACCCTAAAATAAAAAAATAATACATAGGTATAAGTCAATATAACAGCACAAATAATTTATATTTAACTATGATACTGTGTTCATAATAATCTGCATAAAGCAGAGTTTATGAAGGAAATTAATGAAGAATATGGACTAAAAGTTCTAGAGTTAACTTCTTGGGTTTGAATTCCACATTACACTCCTTAAGAACGCCAACTGCTGTCCTATCTCAGGGTCTTTGCTCTTGCTGTTCCCTCCCTTCCCTCAAATGTCTGCATGGCTCATGTCCTCACTTCTCTAAGTCACTTTCAAATGACCTTGTCAGAGAGAACTCCCCTGCAAGCACCGACATCTCCATTTTTTTTTCTCTAGCCCTGACTCTGTTTTATATTTCTTTATAGACTTATCGTCACCTGACATATCATTCACTGGTTAATTTTTGCATCCTCCTAAAAGGATAAAAACCTGTGGAAGCAAAACTTTGCACATTCATAAACAAATACAGTATTAATTCCATGTAAAATAGTGCCCTACTATATGGTAGATGCTCAATAAATATTTTTTAAAAGTTGTAGAACTTTCATTTAATATGTATTTTGGAATGTTTGTATAGAATGAAGACTACTTATACAATATTCTAGATTACTTTTAACTAATAGTATGGTATTCATCTTTTAATAAGATTGTTAAATGATGTTTCAAAGCAGATGGAGCAGTATCTAGGTGCACAAAATTTAATTTGCTCCACGATTTTGGAAAAGATGGCCAAGTTTGTGTTTGTCATTCAGTGTAGAATTTGCAAGCAAACACAAAATTTTGCCAGACATTTTTGTTTGCAAACCAAACTGTTCTCAAACAAAGGCCTTTGTGAACTGAGGTACCACCCGACTTTCATCTGTAAAAGTATAGTTTGAAAGCACATATTGATTTAGTTACCCTAGAATTCAAATAAAACCTTCTACAAGAAATATATCTGAAACTTCATAAATAATTATAACTAAAGCTTCAGTTGTGCTTACTGCTCTAAATGTTCCACATACGTTAATTCACTTAATCTGCTAATCCCTCTGTAACCCAGGCAGCTATTATTTCTGTTTTTACAGATAAAGAAGCCAAGACACAGAAAGTTTGTAATGTACCCAAGGTCACTCAGTTAACAGAGGCAGAGCCAGGATTCATCCCCAGGATTCAGAAGTTTGGCCTAAATTCAGGATCTTAACAGCTACTCTCTCTAACCTTTTTAGTACATGAAAAAGGAAAGCTGGAGTTTATAGTTGGGGAAATATGGATGTTTCCATTACTTGCGCTTTCTCCTGACAGTATGAACATAGCAATGCCACAGTTATTTAAAGTACTCAAATGGTTCTTTTCTAAAAATTCAAGAAAAAAAAAGGTTAATTGCTTAAACCAGACAATCTTAAAACATTGGCTGCTTCTTTTCTCTCCCTCCTAAGCAGCTTTTTATACATGCATTGCGCTTGCACTGAATTTTCAAAATCACCCTTATAGTCCAATTCAGGAATACATTTCCATAATAAAAGCAATTAGCTTGTAGAATACTTTTCTGGGAGAAAATAATAAAATCTATATAGCTTTGTGCATGGATAACCTCACCTGACTAGGAATGTTTCTGATCTAAGAATTCAGGACACCCTATAACCCAGCTTTTCCATTCCTAGTTGATGCTACTCTGGTCAAAATGATAAAGACTTCTAAGGATATCAGATTCCTTTTTAAAATAGATATCACTATTTTTCTCATGCTAGATATATAATGAATTTGAAATGTGGATTTAGTCTAACTATTATGTTGCACAGTGTAGTGGAATTTTTGCCAAATTCGTCTGGGAAAACAATTTGGTTGTATTCCAAGTTTCAAAGGCAGATGTGAAATAAATTTAAGGTTTACAGGGTGATAAATACCTAAGCCAGGCTCTTGGATGACCATCGTTTAACACTGAGCACCATGTGCCCAGAATCTTTGTAAACCTGGGCTGCAGATTTCAAATGCTTCTGCAAATAGCTAGTTGTGTATCTTGCCAATTTTGTTCCATTTTCTGGTGCAAGTGGCAGCTGTAACGGTAACTGTCTGGGTTTGAGTGAATTGCATTGCGTTCTTTTTATATATTAGTAATTTTGGATTTCAGGAAAGTGAAAGTGTTGAAAAGAGTTCACAGATTTTGAAATTTCCTGTTAACATCTTTAAAGAGCAAAGAGTTTGACATTTCTCTCAAAGCAGATGTTTTAAATCACTATTGATTACCTTGACGTCTAGTTCTGAAAATAAACAAAAAAGTCCTATCTCACAAATGTTCAAACCATAGTCTAGCAAAAGTTCTATCCTTAGTTTTCAAATAGCTAAACAAATGTTGTGCTTTATTGGTAATTTATGGGCCTAACATCATTGATTACTCTGCCTCACATTCTTTTGATAGTAAGAACACATAAATGAATTCCAAGTATATTTTATTAAAAGTCATTTTCCATTACAACCCTCTGCCCAAGAAGTGAACATTTATAGCTGAATACTAGCATTTCATTTATCCTCTCTATTTAGGGACCTATGAGCTTGAAGGAAATCTGATTCTGTCCCAGGCTCCTGGGATTGCACATGTAATCCAGGCTAAGCCAAGAGGACATTCCAGTGCCTGGCAGTTAAAGGGGAGAAATGTGGAAATGTGGGCCCTGAAACTACTGCGATGATTTTGCTACTATGAAGTAAACCAACCCAAAGAAGAAACAAAAATGAGAAAGATAAAGTTAAGAAAAGCACAAAAAAACCCACATTGTTGAAGAATCAAAAAGTAGATTAAACCATATGAAAACTCCCCTGCATCTGGAATTCTCATTTATATTAGCCAATGAATTCCTTTTATTTTAGGTCCAACTTATGGCATGTTACTTATAACTTAAAACTTTTTGGTGATAATAGTTTGCAAGGTATAAAATGATGCAAAAAGGTAATTTCTTAATCAAGGTAATTTCTTAATCTTGGAACCCTGTGTGCCAAATTTTATGAAGTAAGGTGCTTCTGGAAGCAAGGGATATAGTATTTATCTGAAAGTGGCTTAATCAAATAAGATTCAGGGCACCAGTATGTACAATGTGAATGGTACTCTCTGGAGCTGATTTGCCTAGTGGTTTTGCTAAGGTTACTTTTAATAGTATATGGCAAGAAGTAGTCCTGATTTAGGGTTGGTTAATTTAAGAGCTCGATAAGATCATTAAAAGATCTAGATTCTTCCATCTAATCATACTGTATCTTTAGTGGGTTAGCTGGGTCTGTTGTGGTTCCAAGATAACTGGAAACACTTATTTTCTGACATTCTTTGCAGAATTTTTCTCCCAACTGATTGACCATAACTGGACTATTACTGCAAAACCTGGTGATACTTTAAGAGCAGAAGCAAAATTTAACCAAAAATACAGGAAATAGAAAAATTAAGTAAAAGTAAGCTAAAGAAAAAGGGAATTTGAGTAGGAACAACAAAAATAATTATTTCTCAAAAAATGAATAGGCCTAACTGGTCACTCTAAAAAAATCACCCAAATATGAAAGATGTCTGTGCTTTCTGAAATACTGTTATTTGTATAACAATTGTTTTGAGTTTTTAAATACCATCAGAATGACACTATAGAAATTACATTTACCACACTTTATTCTGTATTAAATTGTTCCAACAATAATCAAAGACATACTGTGGGTTCTGATGTATGATTTTTCTTTGGTTCTATTATTTTCATTAATGTGATAGTTTACATTCTGCCCTAGAATGGATTCTAACTATAGAGAATTTGGATTTGACTTAATACTGTGATTTTTCTAATGATATGTTCTTAGACTCCATTTATTTTAATATACATCTGGTTTTCCAATATTTTGTTGTTTATGTCAATCTCAAACTTTATGAAGGGCTGAAATAGGTCCAGTATAGAGAAAATTGCTGTTATTATTAGGATACATAGTAATGACAATTATATTATGGCTTTGATATAACTCAGTTCATGTGTATTAATCAAAAACAATAACAATGTATCGCAACTTGTTTCTGGGATACATTGTTTTAGGTCACATCCTTTACATTTATCTATCTTCAGTGAGGGTTAAATTGACACATATATCTTTGTTTGTATTTGTTGAATGGATTCCAAGAAGCTGCAGTAACCTCAGGTAAACTTTTTCAATGGTGTTTTAAATGATGCCACAACTAGAAAAACTTTACAGATGGTGGCTGTGGCAGGCAGCACCTAAAGTAGCTCCCAAGAATCTTCTCCTGATGTTCATGCAACTGCATAGTACTTGTCCTCTGATAGTGGGCTGGACCCAGTGATACACTGCTAAAGAACAGAGTATGACAAAGGTGGTGAGATGTCACTTCTGAGATTATGTTACAAAAAGATGGTTGCTTGCATCTTGGACCCTCTCTCACTCTGTCCATCACTCTGGGACATGCCAGTTCATGCTGTGAGAACCCTGTGCAGAGGAACATGTGGCCACTAAGTGAGGCTTCTCCGGTCTGCAACCCATGAGAAAAAAAAATACTGTCAATGACCACATGAATGAGTTTAGAAATGAATCCTCCCTCTGACCTTTATTGTGATGTGCCAACTGGAATGGATTGAGGCACACCTAGTAGACTAGTAACATTCTCCCAAATATGTATGGGTAAGTCATGCAAGTGTGATTGTCCCTCACCCATCTCTCTCTGACACTGGTCCCCTGCTCTGCTCCACTGCCACCATGAATTAAGCAGCCCTGCTCCATTGCATTTTTCTGCCATGGTGTTTCCTGCCTTGGACCCTGCTTACCATAGCCTGAATTTCCTTAAAATATTGGCAAACTTAAACCTCTCCTCCTTTAATTTGTGAGTGTCAAATATTGTGTTCAGCAGTAGAAAAGCTAATACGGAAAATTGGTATTGGGAGTGCAGTTGTCACTATAATTGTACCTGACCATGTGATTTAAAAGTCTTTGGAACTAGTTTGCTGAAAGAATTTGGAAATGTTTGCAAATGTGGGATAGAAAAGCCTTAGAATGCAGTAAGCAGTGCCCAAGGGGTGATTCTGGTCATAGCTCAGAAGACCAGAATGACATAGAAATGCAGACAATAAAGGTCAGACTCTGGAGGTTTCAGGTATGAATGAGGCATTTCCATTGGCATTAGGACTAGAAGAAATGTGTGTTACACTCAGGTAAAAAATTTGTCTACATTTTATCCATGTTTTGAGACTTTGTAAAAGACTGAGATTAAAGGTGGTGGACTAATGTGACAGAGTAAATTTCTATGCTGCACAACACTCAGGCTGAAACTGCATTGGTAGTTCTGGCTATAAAAGCAGGGCAGAAAATTAGAAAAACTTAAATTTTGGCTCAGATAGAACCATATGTAAAGTTGAGGCCAAAGCATGTGTGGCTACCAAAGAAAGAAGCACTATCAAAAAGAAATTAAGTATGTAGAACAGGAACAGAAGAAAAATGCCTTTAGGGCATATCAGGAATCAACAAGACCCCACCCAGTGCAAACTCAAGAGTATAAAATTATTAAACTTTCATTTGAGAAGGTATCTTGGGATACCTGCTCAAGAAAGATTTCCTTGGGAATTGGTTCCTTGGGATTTATTTCACCATGCTTTGCCACCCAGGCATTCAGAGACCACTGCAGCCATGGTCCAGCAGAGCTTCCCATGACAGCAGATGTTGGAATTGTCCATGTTAGGCTGATTTTGCTGGCATGCAGAATGCAATAGTTATGGGGTCAGGGAGGCTTCCACCCAGATTTCAAAGAAAAGTCTGGAAGGTCAGGCATGGAGCCTCTGATAAATCAGTAAATGAAGTGCAGGAACAATGCCAAAGATGCAATGGAGATCACAGCATGTTGGGGATGCCAAGAACATGGAATATCTGTCATGAAAAGCTGCAAAGAGTCTATGTGGGCTGCAATGAACAATGCCATAAGTGCTGGGCCTCCCAACCCCTTCAGAATTCACATTTTACCATTGTATGCCCTGGATACTGGATATGGATCTTCAGGACTTAATATTTGTCCTGCTGAATTTCAGTATTGTTCTAGTTTGATTCTTTTTTATCCTCCAGTTCTCCAATTTAGGATGGAATTGTTCACCCAGTGTCATTGCATCTTGTGATTATGTAATTTGTTTTTGGTTTTTACAAAGGCTCCCATGTAAGAATTTGCCTTCAATCTCTGAAGAGACTTGAAAATGCTGAAATTATCAAGATTTTGGGGGAAGGGATTCTTGTGTTCCCAGCTGCACACTGGATAATTGTATCATGTTAAGCATGCTTATGAACTTTCTGTTCTTTTGGAGATTAAGTATGGCTAAAGAATATGTGTCAAGTAGATGAATGGTGAAGTCTGACCATTAAATTGTGGTATATTAACTTGATATCAACTTCAGTGGATTAAGCGATGCCCAGTAAATTACTGCAGTACAGTCCTGTCTGTGTCTGGGTAGGCACAGAGGTGTGACCTTGGATATTATCTATGTACGATCCCTTACCTGTTCCTCTCTGACACTATTCCCCTGCTCAGCTTCCCAGTCACCACGAACTATGAAGCACTGCTTCACCACACCCTACCACGGTGATATTCTGCCTTGGGACCAGTGGACCATGGACTGAATTCTCTTAAAACATTAGTCAAATTAAACATCTCTTTAAATTGGGAGTGCCTGGCAAGAAAAAGCCTGACTAATACACTCCTTCAGTTAGGCCTTTAGGTGACACTGATTACTGTAGTAAGCCCAGCTAAGTCACATACAGACTTCTAACCCATAAAAGCAGGGAGATATTAAACATTTTATATTTTAATTCTATGTTTTGTGGCAACTTTTAAAGCAGGAATAGCTAACTGTATGGTGACAAAAGTCAGTACTTTTTTTCCCAACAGAAGCTAGATTGAGAATTTTGGAAAGTGGAATATCAGCTTTGAAAAAAAAAAAATGCTTCAAGTTATCAACTTACATTTTAAAGTAGATCTAGGGCTGGGGATTTAGCTCAGTGGCTTAAGCGCCTGCCTGGCAAGCATGAGGTCGTGAGTTCGATCCCCAGTACCAAAATAAATAAATAAATAAATAAAATAAAGTAGATCTAGTCCCTCTGTTTAACAGTGGTATAGAGGTGGAGTGAGCAACACACCAAAAGATGACTCTCTGACATCTCTACCACCATATATAGTCTACCCATATTTATTAAGGGTCCTGTGCTGATTTTTAGGCTTCTGGCACCAAAGTTGCCATTTTTCCCTCAAACCAACGAATACTTTAACACTCTAGATACCAACGACTAGAGTACCTACAACTCAACTCAATTCTGACGTCCCCTGGAGCTGGTGTCAAAGGGTACAGGTTAAAGCTCAGCATCCCGTACTGCTCCCTTCTCAGATGCTAGCCACCAACTGCAAGTCCTGACGACCTGTTCTGTTAACAGATTATCTGCATCTTGGGGGTTCTCACGACTTTTTCCTCAAGTTTCCTAATTTGCTACCATGGCTCGCAGAACTAATGAAGTCACTTTAATTACTGTCGTCATTTTATTACAACTTGGCAACACCCAAATGTAAGACAGGTACAGGACAAGAAGGTGGGCAAATGGGAGATGGTACAAAGCTTCCATGCCCACACCACCTGCCCAGCACCTGGATATTTTTACCACCCCCAGAGCTTGCTAAAACTTGTTACTTAGGGTTTTGTAGAGGTCTCATTACATAGGCACAATAGATTAAGTCATTGGCCAATAGTTATTAGTTCAAGCTCCAGTCCTTCTCCCTTTCCTGGAAGTTCTGGAATGAAGCTAAAGATTTCAGTCCTCTGATCTTTCTGGTGACCAGTCTCCACCGTGAGGCGAAAGACCCTCAGCTTCATTTTGACGTAGCTCATTAGTAAAGCAAATATATTTCTCTCACTCAAAAAATTCCAAGGGCTTTAGGAACTCTGTAACAGGAACCAAGGACAAAGACCAAATATATTTTTTATGATTTCAGAGGAACATTTTTCACTGACCCTTTCTCAAAACAAGTTTGAGGCAAATTACACAAAAGAACATAAAATATTAACCCTGAAATAGAAAAATAAAGGCTGTAAAGGGACTGTATTACATTTTTAAGATTAGTATACATTTCCAGTACTTAATATTTGCATTCTTTGTGTGGAGCTGGTACACATACACAGCATTTTTTTATTCTCTTTTTTATCTCCTTCCCTCTCTCTACTGTTGATCTCCCTTCTATTTGTGAATCTATCTCCCTACTTCTTGTTATCTATCTTACATTTTGCTCTTTATATATGATACTTATGGAGTGTGACATGAGTTGGAAGGCTAACAACCCTCCAAAGAGATCTACAGAGTAATTTCTAAGACCTGTGATTATATTATGTTACAAGGCAACAGAGAATTAAGGTTGCAAATGAAATTGAATTTGTTAATCAACTGACCTTAAAATAAGGAGATTATCCTGGATTATCCTGGTGAGCCCCATGCAATTACAAAATTCCTTAAATGGAGAATTGGAAGGCAGAAGAGACACAGAGAGGAGGCATCATGAAAAAGGACTGACCAGCCACTTGACTTTGAAGTTGAAATAATACCCAAGACCAGGAAATTCCCTTTCTTAAGTTTTCAGACACTTCTTATTTTATCTGAGTAACAGACCAAATAATTTTAGAACCATGGGCACCAAGGCAGACTAATAGTTTAAACTACTTCAATTTTCTATTTTCATGGTTCTGATTCACCCTTTGCTTAGGGGACAGAGAATTACATACAAAAAGTGTCTAGAAGGACAGCTCTGGGGGCAGTGCTCAGCTTTGCTTCCCTGCAAGAAGACACTCAGCTCACACTCCAAATTTTCATGCCAACCTTATCCAGGAAAACAAAAACCCCATCAGAAATATGTCTTATAATAAATGTTAAAAGTCATTTGAGAGCCTCCTTGAGGTTTCACATGTCCTGAACACCATCTTATCAGAGTATCCTCCCCTCACTTCCTTTCCCTGTCCTCCTCCACTGTAGCTGCCCTGGCCATTCACTGTTCCTCAGCTTCACCAGTTAGATCCTGCTTCCCAGTCCTGTGTTACTGCTTCATCTTGCTGGTATATTTTTCTTACTGCTCTCTCACTCTTTTCAGATTGCTGCTCAAGGGACATTAACAAAAAGTCTTCCCTGTCCATTCTAGGTCAAAGGCTCCTCTCCCACCACTTCGCCCACTTAATCTGCTTTACTCTTCTTCATACCCTTTGTTACTACCTGAAATTAATTTATATACTTATTGCCTACATCCTCTACTAGAATGTGGTCTCCATGTGAGCAGGGGTGCTGAATTTTTATTTACTGCTCATTTCAGCGTTCAGAGCAATGGCAGACACATAGAAAGCTCTTAGTAAATACTTAACGAATAAATGAATGAATGTTTTTCAACTACTTAGTCATTTTCCCAAGGAAGATTTATACAAAACTCTCCTAGTGTTATATTTTAAGTGATGTGTGAGAACTCTCGGCTACTAGAGAAGCTTCTTGCTGGCCTCTACTTGATCAGACTTTGAGTAGCCACAAATTTAAGATCTATCTGCTTGCCACAGTCAATAACATCTGTTCCAGTCACCTAGCACTTACTTCTTCCAATTCTCTACTGGTTCTCACAGAAACAATAGACCTCAGGGCTGCTGTTTTCAAACTTATTTTAGCTCCAGTCCCTTTGTTCAAAAGAACGAGGAGTCCAATGTGTAAAAGTGAACATGTTAAAGCAGCTATCTCCACTTGATCTCCAGCCTCACCCCTCCACTCCTTAAAACTCCCAAGGGAGGACTGGGGATTTAGCTCAGCAGCATAAGCACTTTCCTGGCAAGCGCAAGGTCCTGAGTTCAAACCCTGGTACCAAAAAAACCCAAAATTCCCAAGCTCCTGACTCTTCTGAGATCGTACAGGTTGGAGACAACTATCTCCAGGAATATAGAATTTCTGTTGCTCTCTCAGCTCAGTAACAATGAACAATAACATCTCAACAATAATATCTCAATAACGATAAATTCTCCTCAGCACTGTGTACTCTGAGAATTTATTACAAATTTGCTACTACTGGAATCATGGGAATATGTCTGAAGGGCAAGAATTTATAGGGTTCCAGTGTCCTTGTCTTTTTACAAAAGTGTCCTCTGGGTATAAGTAATCTCAGCTTTATACTCCTTTCTCAGATTTTACAACATCTGTCTAATGACCTAAGATCCAAGCTATATTAATGAGACAATATCATTAATGTAATGGAAGGAAAATTCTATATACCTTTCTGTCACAGAAGTTATACATAATCATTGTAAAAAATAAATTTGTTTTGAAGCTTAATAACTAGACATGAACGTAGTAGATCTGATCCATTTCACTGGGCTGAGGTACAATTACAGAAACAGTTTTTATGTTCCTTTTACCCACTGAGCCCACACATGTTCCCACTCACAAGAAACTCAGTATTTCTCTCCCGAGGCTTCCCCTTCTTTCTCCTCTGGCCAAGGAACCCAGGGCTTACTGAGGCAAAAGTATCAGGCCTGCTTCTTCCAAATGCCACACCAGTGTCACCAGTGAGTAGCTGACCTCTTTTTTTCTCTTTCTTTCTTTCTTTCTTTCTTTCTTTCTTTCTTTCTTTCTCTTTCTTTCTTTCTTTCTTTCTTTCTCTTTCTTTCTTTCTTTCTTTCTTTCTTTCTTTCTTTCTTTCTTTCTTTCTTTCTTTCTTTCTTTCTTTCTTTCTTTTTTTGTCTGATTTTCTCATGTTGCTGCCAGCCAGGATTAGTGCAAAAGTTGTGGTCTGTTGCCCTAATGTTTCCCACTCTTAACAAAGTTGTCAGGGTCCCTGACCTTTTCTTAGCAATATGCTAAGACATAGGTCTTACACACCCATGGGCAACTGTGGCCATTGAGGCAAGGGGACTCACAAAAGAGCTCTGCGCGGAGGACGTTCTGATCCCTGGATTGACGGTATTTCAATAGATCGTATGCGCTTTTATCTCACTCTCACCCTCTCCCATTTTCCCTTCCTTTTGGAGTAAGTTCTTTTTCTCCTGCTGGCTACTGTTGTCACTAAATGAAGTTTCAAGGCAAGACCACTCTGTTGGTGCCACTAATCTTTGCCCTTTACTGAAAGGATGAAGTTTCATATTCTATTTCTATTCTGATTATAGTAAGCTTTAAATATTAAAAATTCAAGAATTAATATTTATATATCTATTCCCCAAGAAAATAAAAATTGAAGAGTACTTTTCTTCTCCCCACTTTTGTGTCACTTTCTGGGGTTCTTTTGCTAAAATCTACACCTACATTTTTAAAGTTTTTATCCTACCTTTCTATTTTTATTTTATTTGATTACTGTTATTATTCCTTGTGGCACAGGGAATCAAATTCAGGGCCTCACACATATTAGGGCAAGTTCTGAGTCACACCTGAGACCTGTTTTCTATTTTTAAAAAAATTTAGTGACCCTATAACCAGAATTATTACTTAGATTTAACTATAATTGTCACTGGTCCTATAGCTTACCACTATTTCTTATAGATCACAGTGCTAGATATTTTTTTCCTTAAATATTTTTTCTGGATAACATTTATTTGAGTAACTTGCTCAAGAATATTTTTCTTAAAGGGGCTGTAAGTTTTACACACTTAAAGATGCCTTTTCTGGGTGGCAGATATAGTTCAGTGGCACAGTGTAAGCAAATGGCTGATTTGGAGGAGTTAGACTGAGAGGGCAGCAACTGAGGTGAAAGGAATAACTTGGTGCTTGTGTTGCTTGGTTGACTCTGCAGGCCTGGGGCTGGTGGTCCCAACATCTACTTGGAGGATGGCAGTGTGCATTGTGGCAGCTGTGGGGATTTCCTCCTGTCTTGTTTTTGAAATCCAATGTTTTGTTCCATTTCACTGTTTTGTTTTATCCCTGTATCTGGTAACCTGAGCAGCTATTTTGAAGATAACAATGTGCAGTATCACAACCATTGTTAAATTCCTGTCATCTTGTTTTGAAAAACCTATATAGCTGTTGTCATTTTTTTGATGTTGCTGTTTTTTCATTTTGCTTTTGTTGTTGTTTTTTAGGTTGGTTTGCTTCTAGGCTTATCTGTCTTTTTCTCTTTTCTTGAAAACAAAACAAAAAAATCTTAGCTCAGATCTAACCTGTTCAATGAAGACTGTCCTGTCCAACTGTTTAAACTGCCATCATCATGTCCCACTTCCTTTTCTTCCATAACATTTATTACCTTCTAATATATTATATATATGCATCAATTAATGATTCCGAGAAGTGTATCAGTAGGTGACACTGTGACTGTCCACAGAGTAGACTTGCACAAACTGAAATGGTTTATGTCAATCACTCCATACAGACTCTTCAATATAATCAAGAGTAAATACAGGGCATATGAGGCTGATACAGGTGTAATATGTTACTTACAGTAAAGTTTTTATTTTGAAACTATAGGAAATACCCCCAAAATAATAAATACAGTAAACTCATAGATGATTAATAGTCATTTATCATTATCAAGTATTATATACCGAACATAATTGTAGGTGCTGCACTTCTCATAACTGGCAGCATATTAGGTTTGTTTACACCAGCATCACTACAAATATGGTAATTCATTGCACTATGACATTACAACAGCTTATATATCAGAGGGGATTTTTCAGTTCCATTATAATCTTATGTATGCAGTCCATCACTGACCAAAAAGTCAATATGTGATGCCTGGCATTTACAACTTACTTTATTTTATGCATCCCTCCACCAAAACATAAGCTTCAAGAAGATGGAGTTTTTTTTCTTTTGTTTACCTGTGAGAAGCTCTACGCCTCAGCATCCCTGAGCTGTTGTAGTGTCTGATTAATCATCTAGTCGGGAAACTTTCCAAAGGTAAGGAAAAACATAAAGAAATTAATTACCAGATCCTTACCTTTCAGGGGAATTCTGCATGTGCCACACAGTATGGCTGTGTTCACATCAGTCCTTCTACTTTTTAAATTAATCTCACCCATCCCAAGTCCTTCAGTGGGGATTCTGAGTGCAAAAACCTTCAGAGGACTGAACAAAGGGGTAAAACTGCAGTGATTACTCAGAACATACTTTATGCTTAACACTTTTTCTTTCCCAGGCTCATACATGTTGCAGTTAAGGGTAAACCACTGTGTTATAAACAGAGCATTTTTACCCAAGGATATTTTTTTAAAACAATAAGCAATTATTTTTAGCTATTCCTAAAAATAATTATTTTTAATATCTATAATTATTTACAAATATGAACATTTCAAAAATGACACAGCTAAATAAATGGGCATATTAGTTATCTATTGCTACACAACAAACTACTACAAATGTAGCAGTTTAAAACAACACACAGGTATTATTTCTCTTTCTCTGGGTCAGGGTCTGGCCCCAGTTTAACTGAGGGTTCTGCTTAGAGTTTCACAGCGTTAAAATCAGGGCTGCATTCTCACCTGTAGATTTGATTGGAGAAGGATTCACTTCCAGTCTCACTCAGGTTATTGGCATAATTCATTTTCAGGCAGTTGTCGAAGTGAAGGCCTTGGCTGCTTGTGTGTTGTCTATTGACAGCGCTCCTCCACTCCTCCGTACTGTGAGACAATGATCAGCTCCTAATGGCCCCTGACATCTCCTAGAAACTGCCAGAAGTTTCTTGCATTGAGCTTCCTCCACATGACCAATTACTTCATCAAACCAGCAGAAAGAGGCTCTTGAGAGAGTTACCTAGCAAGAAAGAGTCTTCTATAACACTTTATAATCATTCAATTGCTTGCTATCACCATTGTGACATTATTCTATTAATTTTGACAGAGGAAACATGTGTTAATCAGCTTTCTGTCACTGTAACAAAATATCCAACATGTTCAAATTTTAAGGAAAAAGGGTTTATTTTAGCTCGTGGTTCTGAGGTTTCAGCTTACTGCTTGGCCCAGTTGCTTTGGGGCTGTGTTAGCACTGTGCATCAAGGCAGGAGTACACGGCAGATGGTCTGCCCATCTCACAGCACCCAGGAAACAAAGAGAAGAGGTTCCCAATAGTACCTGCAAGGGTACACGCCAGTGACACAGCTTTGCTCCACTAGGCCTCCCCTCTTAAAGACTCTCCACCTCCCAGTGATGCCAAGCAGAGGGCCAAGTCTTTAACACGTAAGCCTTTAGGGAGCATTCCAGACCCAAACAAAGGCAGAAGGAGTTACAGAAAGATACGCACCCCAGAAGACAAAGATCACGTGGGGTCATGACAGACAACAACAACAAAAAGTGTACTGGATAAAGATTATATGTAAAATTTTATGACATAGTCCCATTTGGAAAAGATCTGTCTCTCTTTCCTATTAACTATTTTTTATTTTGCTCTTCAGTTTCTATATAGTTTTGTTTCTGATATAAGAAATAGTGCACCATTTAAGCTTGTGTGTTTGATTTACTTCACTTTTAACATTATTGTCTCAAGGTGCATCCATTTTCCTACAAACGATTCAACTGTATCCTTTTTTATGGAGAGTAGTACTTCATTGTCTACCAACATTTCTTTATCCATTCCTCTGTCGATGGACATACAGGCCACTTCCAACTAGCTTTTGAGTTGTGCTGCTATAATTATGCATACGCATATGTCAATGCAATATTAATGTCTTTAATTCTTTCTAGAAGATACCTAGAGGGGAATATCTGGGTTCAATGGAATTTCTAGTTTTAGTTTTTTGAAGATTCTTGGTAATGATGTCCACAGTCATTGAATTAATTTATATTCCAACCAACAATGTAAAAGGGCTCCTTTTCCCCCACAGCCTCACCAATATTTGTTATTATTTGATTTCTTCATGATAGCCATTCTTTCTTAAGATGGAATCTCTGTTTAATTTTAATTCTTGTAATGACCAAAGATACTGAACTTTTTCACATGCTTAACGGCCATTTGTACTTTCTCTGAAAATTATCCATTCATTTCAGTTTCCCATTTTTGATTGGGCTTTTTATTTTGGAGGTTCTGATTTTTTTGGATTCTTTATATATTCTAGTTGTTAGTCCTTTGTCTTAAGAGTTGCTGACAAAAAAATTCCCATTTTGTAGATTTACTCTTCACTCTGTTGGTTGTTTCCTTTGCTAAGTAGAAGTTTTTATTTTAATTTAATTTACTAACATTTGTTGATTTTTAAATTTTTTTATACAATTGGCATTCTGTTCAGGAAGTTCTTGCCTGTCTTCAAGAGTGTTCCCTGTTTTGTCTTCCAGCAAATTGAGTGTTTCTGTTTTATTGTTTACATCTTTGATCCATTTTTATTTTAGTTTAATAAATGATGATATATATGCATTTAGATTCAGATTTCTGCATATGAAAAATCAGATTTCCCAGAACCATTAAGAAGCTATCTTTCCTACAGGTTATATTTTGGCTCCTTTGTCAAAGATCAGATAGCTGAATGTTCCTGCTGTTGTTTCTTCATCCTCTGCTCTGTTCTGCTGATGCACATGTCTGTTTTTGTGCTAGTATTGTGTTCTTTTATCACTGTAGCTTTGTAAAATAATTTGAAGTCCAGCATTATGACCCTTCCTGCTTTGCTCTTATCACCCAAAATTGGTTTTACTATTCTGGGTCTCATCTTGTTCCACATACATTTTAGGATTGTCTTCTCTAGTTCTGTGGGGAATACTGTTGGGATTTTGAATGGACTTGCATTAAATCTGTTTATCAGTTTGGAAGTATGACCACTTTGAAAATACTGGGTCTGCCTATGCAGGAACAGGGGATATCTTTCTATTTGCTGAAATCTTCTTTGATCTCCTTTTTCACAGTACTGTACTTTTGCCATAGATGTCTTTCACTTTCTTAGTTAGTTTAATTCTCAAGTAATTTTTCTTGATGCTGTGAATGATATTGTTTTGCTAATTTCCTTCTCATTGTGTTCATTATTGGTGTACAGGAAAGTGGTCCTTTTTGTGTGTTAATTTTGTATTCTACTACGTTGCTGAATTTGGCTGTCAATTCCAGGAGTAATTTTAGTGGATATCTTTAGTGTAAAGAATCATGTCATCTGTAAATAATATAATTTGACTTCTTTTTCTATATGCATCCCTTTTATTTCTTTCTCTAGCCTGGTCACTGTGACTAATGTTTCGAGGATTATGCTGGACAGGACTGATGATAATGGATTTCACTGTCTTGTTCTTGACTTTAGAAGCAAAGCTTTTAGCTTTTTCCCATTTGATGAGATGCTGGCAATAGATTTGGCATAAGTGATTTTTACCAGAATGAGATAAGGTCCTTCAATACCTATTTTCTTCAGGCATTAGGGCTGAATGTTGGATTTTTTTCTGCATCTATTGAGATGATCACATCATTGCTTTTATTTATGTGGTATATTACATTGATTGATTTGTAGATGCTGAACCATCTTTGCATGTCTGAGATGTGGCCTAATTGGTCTCAGATATGGTGCACTGCATAGATTTCTTCTCCACCTCTAGCTTGCCACATGAAATGCACTTTCACAGTAAAACTCCAGGTTGTTTTTGTAGTTTACCATTACTACAGCTTTTCTGGTATCTTGTGACGCCAGTGTGCTCTGTTGTTTCTCCCTGGAGCTGCTGACCCCCTCAGGGTCACTTGGTATCAGCAGAGACAGGCTCCCCTTTCTGAGAGCAGGGCTGAGCTTTCCATTGCTGCTATGTCATTCTGTTCTCTGCTTTGTGCTCTATTTCTCTAGCTTCTCTGTACCTTCTGCTTTTCCTGTCATCTGTCCCCTGCTTCCTGAAGATTTGCTTCTGCTTTTTTTCTTTTCTCTTCTATTGTTGTTTTCCAGGTGTCTCTATTCCAGGTCTTAGAGAACAGGAGGATTATTTTCAGTGGTACTTTTAACAGGAGTTTTCTTTTTCTTTAGATATTTTTTGAGAGAGAGAGAGAGAGAGAGAGAGAGAGAGAGAGAGAGAGAGAGAGAGAAAGTGTTTACTGAACTCAAGGGCTTCACACTGAGCTACATTCCAATTCCTTTATAAAAATTTGTTATTTTGTCTCACTAACTGCCAGGCAGGACTGAAACTTGTGATCCTTCTGTGTAAACCTCCCAGCATACTGGGATTAAAGGCCTGGTTTAAATACATAGAATTTTTTAAAGCTAAATTATGGTATCTAAATAATTAATGGATTTAATTCTTTTATATATGACTCATTTAATTAGCCTCAGATAGGAACACCAGCATTTCAGCCTACTTTATATGATACTCTCATACGTGAGTAGTATTTTAAGCTAGAAATTAAACAGCAGCATTAAAAATTAAATAATGAGAAACAGCATTTAGATTTCTTACCATTTCTTAATGACATCACATTAATGAATTATGTTGAATATACATTATTTAAATCTTGACCTCTTTTAGTAATTTGTCTTATCGAATGTATTCTATAACTTAGGTCCAGCAATCTTTATGCTAATCTTTGATAAGCATAACACTTATATCTAAACTGAAATATAAAGTCCTATTTTTCTCTGATGAATAGTGTGTCTGATTGGGGTTGATGGGGCTAACAAGAATGACTGGTTTCCCTCCATTACATGAATGAAGAAAATTTTCAACTTTTAGATGAAAATATCTTTTTTAAAGATTTTATTTAAAGAGAAAAAAAAAGCAAAACAGAAAAAGGGGTAGAAACAATACAGAATTTCAGAAAAAAATAAACAGTAAGAAATCACTAGTTGATAAATTACATATTGTCTTCCCAGATATAGTTGCTCAAGTTACAAAATTAAAGCATACAAAGTGGACATTCAAACAGTGAGGCTGAAACAGTTCTGTTCAATGATCCAATAAAAACTTAGCAATATGGTTATTCATCCTACACACTTAAACAAACACGCAGTTATATCCTTTAGAGCACTTTCTTTTCCTCCTTTTGCTTTTTAAGTCCATTATCTGTTTAGTTATGTCATGTTTCAGGTTGCTCAGTACCTTACTGATCTGTTTTGTTGTAGTTACTTACTTTTTAATCACCTTATATAATTCTGTTGCCTTGTTTTGAGTTTCTCCTCATCCATGCCCCATGGATCAGCTTTGGTGGAGTTGGGAGTTTTTTGGAGATATTTTGTTACTTTGTTAGATGAAAATATCTTTTAATGATGTGATAAGATAAAAAATATTTTATAAGACATTATATTGGGAAAGGTATAGAAAATAAACATTTCACTTTTCTGAGTCCTCTGTGAATATATTTAGTTACTTGAGGTATTACAAATTACAAGAGTAATAAGTGTAATTAATACTCATTCTTTAAGTTTTGGTAAAGCTTTTTGATGAATTTCTCAAAAACATGACAACCCGAATGTCTTCTGATAACTGGACAACAAATCATTTTGCACATCATATGGTTTCAGTTCAGTTCTTTCACTAATCTGGAGGAGAACCTAGTTACATTTCCAGATAACATATGTTAAACAATTGTTATCATGACTGCCTAGCACATAACTCAGAAAATATTATTATATTGCTTATATTTTTGCTACTTATTTAATGAATAAGATTTCTTAGTACTTTTACAAATGAAAAAGAATAATAGAATTAATTCAGAATTCTTATTCCAGCAATAAGTAATAAACTAATTGTTGGGAAGAGACTAATTTTATTAGGAATTAGATTTCTAATACAATTTTACATTTTATATTTAAGTAATTACCAATATTTTATCTTTGTTATTTTAGTATGTACTAATGATAGTTTTAGTAACACAATCAAAAGAATCTTTCTATTTTTTTGAATTGACACATAAAAATGGTATATATTTACAAGTGCCATGTGGTATTTCATGTCCCCCACTGTGAAGTTCAAATCAGAATAAACTTATCTATCTTCTCAAACATTTATCATTTCTTTGTGTTGAAAATATCTATTATCTTTTCTTCTAGGAATAACTGGTGCCTCTGTGCATGAATTTCTTTTCATTTTTCTTGTTGCAAACTAAATTGGATGAGAACCATATCAAATTTCCTCATACACTGAAACTAACCTTTGAATCTGACTCAGTTCTCATAACTCTGTTTGCAAACAGAATCACGGAAAGAGTTAAGTTTGTGAACCGAGGCACCACTGTACATTGTCATTGTCTATGTGACTCCACTGCACAACAGACACCAGAACCTCTTACCCCTCAGTGTGGTTTGTACTTGTAGACTCACATTTCCTGATCTCTCCCTCCTTACTAGCTCCCTAGCCACTGATAACCATTATTTCACTCTCAGTTTCTGTGAGACCATTTTTTTTTTAGATTCCACATTGTGTTAGATCATGTGATGCTCATTTTTCTGTGCCTGACGTGTTTCACTTAACATCTTGTCACTTATGGCAAGAGTTCATTCTTTTTATGGCTGTATTCTACCATAATATTTTTTTATCCATTCATTCAAATGTATACTTAGGTGGATTCCATTCCTTGGCCACCATGAATAGTGCTGCAAACATGGTAATGCAGGTTTCTCTTCAGCACACTGATTTCATTTCCTTTGGCTGGATGCCCAGTAGTAGGATCGATAGATCGCATGGTAGTTCTATTTTTTATTTTCTTATAGAACTCTCATGCAATTTTTCCATAATAACTCTACTAATATACATTCCCACAATGTATAAGTTATTCCTTTTCTCTAAATCCTTGCCAGAATTTATTATCTTTTTGTCCTTCTGACAATAGACATTCTAACTAAATAAGGTTAATCTCATTGTGGTTTTAATTTGCATTTACTTTATGGTTAGTGATACTGAACATTTTTTCATATGCCTGTTGGCCATTTGTATGTATTCTTTGGAGAAAAGTCTATTCAGTCCTATTGTGCAAAAGCAAGTTGTTTTCGCTTTGACATTAAGTTGTTTAGAATTGCTTATATATCTGAATATTAACTCCTTATTAGATGAGTAACTCACAAGCATTTTCTCCTACTTTCTAGGTTATCTCTTTGCTCTGGTGATTATTTTCTTTCTTATACAAAAGCTTTTTAGCTTGCTGTAGTCCATTTATTTTTGCATCTGTTTCCTGAGCTTTGTGTCTTATTCAAAAAATCCTTGCTCAGACCAATGTCATGAAATGTTTCTCCCATTTTCTTTGAGCAGTTTCACAGTTTCAGGTCTTATATTAAAGTCTTTTGCCCATTCTGAGTTGATTTTTGTATGTGATGAAAACATCACATACAATATCATTCTTCTGAATGTAGATATTCAATTTTCCCTGCATCATTTTTTGAAAACAATGATGCTTTATCAATGTGTTGTTCTTAGCACCTTCATCAAAGATGAATTGACTGTAGAAGCAAGTCTACTTCGATGCTTTTTTAAAAATTTAATTTAATTTTATTTCATTTTGAGACAGGGTCTTGCTGTGCATGTCAGGCTGGCCTTGAACTCACTTACGTAGCCCAGGCTGGCCTCAAACCCACAGTGATCCTCCTACCTCAGCCCCCAAGTAATAGAATTATAGGCATGCACCATCATGCCTACTGACTTATATTTCTGTTTTTATACCAATATTATACTGTTTAAATTATTATAACTGTGTAGTGTATTCTAAAGTCAGGTAATTTAATGCCTCTTGCTTTGTTTTTGTGCTCAAGATGGCTTTGATACACAGAGATTTTGTGGTTCCACACAAATTTTAGGATTTTTTTTCTAGTTATGTGATTGTCCATGACATTTTGATAAGGATTGTATTTAATCTGTAGAATTCTTTGAGTAGTATGGCCATTTTAACCATATCAATTCTTCCAGTCCAGGAACACAAGATGTCTTTCTTTTCATCAATGATTTTTTTCATTCTCATTGCAGAGATCTTTTACCTCTTTGGTTAAATTTATTCCTAGAAGCCAGGTGTGGTGGGTGCATATCTGTAATCCCAGCAGAGATCTTTGCAAGTACAAGACCAGCCTGGGCTACACAGTGAGCTCAAGGCCTACCTGAATTGCATAGCAAGACCCTGTCTCAAAAAGACAAAAAAAATTTACTCCAAGATACTTTAATTTTTTTATAGCTATTATAATAAGATTGATTTCTTGATTTATGTTTCAGGTAATTTACTATTTGCATATAGTAATGCTACTAATTTTTATGTATTAATTTTGTACCCTGTAATTTTGGTGAGTTTGTTTATTAATTCTAATAGTTTTTAGTGGAGTGTTTGGGATTTGTTTTATGTATGAGATAATATTATCTACAGTGACTATTCAACTTTCTTCTTTCCAATATGGGTGCCCTTAGTTTTCTTCTCTTGTGTGATTGTTCTAGCTGAAGCTTTTTGTACTATATCGAACAAAAGTTGTAAAAGATCTCCCAGATCATAGAAATTTTGTTTTTCTCAGGTCAATATGGTGTTATTAAAGGCTTTTATTATTGTATTATAAATTATTTTCATACGTAATTTGTCAAGATTTTTTAAATGTAAGAGTGTTAAATCTTATCAATGGTATATTCCTTTCAGCAGCACATATACTAAAATCTTATCAAATGCCTTTTCTGCATCTATTCAGATGATCAGATGATTTTTGTTCTTCATTCTGTTGTGGTTTATCATATTTATTGATTTGTATATGTTGACCATTTTTCCATCCCTGGAATGAGTTTCACTTGATTACAGTGGGTCATTTTAGCATCATATGCTAGTGGATTCAGTTTGCTAGAAATATAATGAAGATTTTTCAATCTAAGTTCATCAGGAATATTAGCCTTTAGTTTTCTTTTATGGTTGTGTCTGACTGGTTTTAGTATCTGGGTAATACTGGCTTGACAGAATGGGTTTGAAAGAATTCCCTCCTCTTCAATTTTTTGGAATAATTTGAGGAATACTGGCTCTTATTTTTCTTTAAATGTTTGGTAGAATTCAGAAGTCAACCTTCTGATCCTGGGTTTTTCTTTGTTGTGATACTTCTTTACTGATTTGATCTCATTTCTTGTTATTGGTCTGTTTAGTTTTTCTCTGTTCTCTCTTTTTTTTTTATGATTCAATCTTGAAAAGGGATTGTGTCCAGAAATTTGCCTATTTCTTCTAGGTTATCAAATGTGTTGGTGTATAATTGTGCATAACAGTCTCTAGTGATACTTCATGTTTCTTTGGAGTCAGTTGTAATATCTCCTTTTTCATCATTGAGTCTAAAATAAAATGTGGTTAACCCTCAGAACCATAACTCTCAAGAAGATATTTTTGCAGAGAATTAGAACAGAGTAAACAATAAAAAACTTTTAAGCTTAAAAGCATTACATGAGTATTAAATTATATGGAATAATTAAATGTAAATATCAGTTTGAGGAGGAAAAAAACTTCCAGATATTTTAAATAACTTATTTATAAAAACACAAAAAATATTAAGGGGGTAGATACCAAGTCAGTATAATATTTAGGTTCTATTGGACACTTAAAAGAATAATGCAACAGTTTTGTTTTAAAACGTTACTATGTTACAAAATATAAAACAAAACATCTTTTGCAATTATATAAACAAGATAAAAACTTTTAGATGCTAACTTAAAAATAGGTGAGAGGCTTTCAAAATTAACTTGAAAAAAAATTTTTTAAGTTAAAATCTCTACATCCATGAAGTGCTGAGGTCTGCTGCTGCTCCCAAATCCGAAAAAAGCATCTCTGGCAGCTTGATGGGCTGCCTGGGTCACTGACACACACTGGATTATAAATTTGTTGACCACACCCCGTGAATGTCTAACCAATCAAACACACTCACACAACAGGTCACCTGGGCCAATTTTCTCTTCTTCAGTCAGAGTGGGATGACTGCTTCCTCCTTATTCTCTAGTAAATCACATTGCTCCCTCAGTACCCATGGCTCTGGGCATGGCGTGGACAGATCCCAGAAAGACTAGTCTTCCAGGTAAGTACCAACACCTAAGAGGTGTCAAGGAAAAGGCAAGGACCTGCAACCCGGCAAAAGGCAGGGACTTTGTCTCTGAGACCGTGAAAGGGACTTACTGTTTTAACTGGAGATATAAAATCCAAATAAGGTGTCTAGATGCAAAATTGCCAAGATAAGTATCTGGGTCTCCTAAAATTCCACCTGGCTAAGAACAGAAAACTTCCTCAGCACCTGCTAAAGCAGAAAGCATGCAGATAAGACTGTGAGACTCTCGTCTAACCAAATACTCTAAGGAATTCAAACTTAACACCTCCTGATTCCAAAATCTCCTGCAATAGATTGAATCATTATCTCCTATAAATGTATGCCCAAGTTCTAATACTAATCTATGAATATGTCCTCATTTGGAAACATGATTTTTGAAGATGTAAATAAGGTATGAAACTGTGCCTGGTGGCACAGGCCAGCAATCCACACTCTGAGAGGATGATGCAGGAGGATTGCAAGTTCAAGCCCAGACCAGCCAATTTCACAACTCAGTGAGACCCTGTCTCAAAATAAAAATTTATAAAGAGTGTCTGGATTCAATCCCCAGTACCGCTACATACATGCACAAAATTTCTTTCATGATGAACTACGTAAATCCCTTTTTCTCAAATGTTATTGAGTACCAATTTTGCCATTTTACTGCTTCTTTCATTCACTAATGAGTTGAATACATTTTTGAGATATTTATTCTACTATCATGTGATGCTAATTCCTTTAACTTTTTGCATATTGTACTTTGACATAGAGCTGTTGCAAAGCTGGGATATGGTAGATGTTAAAAGAGTTCGAATCTCCTTTGGCAGCTGAGAAAAGCCTAGAAAACTCTGAATATGCAACCTCTTAAGAGATTACACCAAGGAGCCAAGTGTACTTCCTTCTGTCTTTCATTCTTTCATTGGATATTTTTGGGGATTTTTTGGCTTCTTATTGGCCTTCTATAGTGACACCTTAATTATAAAAATCTCTATTTAGCTTCTTAATTTCTTAGATTAAGAAAAAGATTTTAACCTTGTCTAGTTATAGGCAATAATTTTACTAAATCCAGAATTGTTGGTAAATTTGAAGTCAAATCTGAGCAAACTTTACTGCAGTTCAATAGTTTTACTTAGTTCAAACAACTAAGCATTATTTCTGTGTTAATAGGAAGTTTTAATGCAATAATAATGTTCATGATTTCTAAAATACTTAGAAATTATAACTACTTTCCAAGAAAACTTACTGTTGACCTCATCCAAATAACATTATCTTTGAGCTTCTAAAGAACACTTAATTACAGTATTCTAAAACGGATTCTACTTTTCAGAAGTTAACACAACCTAAAAGAACAATGAATTCAAGCACTCAGAGCTCAACGTTAAGAGACACAGTTTGTTCTCTGCACAAACTGAAGTGAACAGAAGAAAGAGGATGACAAGCCATCCACCCAAAAAGCTGGAACCCCAAACTCTTTATATTTGAGGTCAGAAACAGGCCATTTACAGGGAAAGCTCAACAGAGTGGTTTGGGGCAAGCAGGTAACATAAACACCATATGGGGGAATATAATTAATGTGTCCAGCATTTTCACAGAGGGAAAATTTTATTCCTTTCATTGATTTAATAACATGTTTTTAAAATGCTTTTTAAGGTAAAATGTATAGTGTCACATTAGATCTACTATGTATTAGTGATAGTAAATATTTGGTTTAATTTTTTCTCTTCATTTTCATCAGCCCATTATTCTTTTTGGTATAATAATTTTCAAAATGGTTGTATTCTATTCATAAGAACCTCAGTGACGATTTCTAGTCTGAATACCACGGATAAGAAAATTTGGTCATAATAATTGCTGCCACCTTGTGGAATAATGAGAGAAATTCAAGCGTCTGTTTCCTAAATGGCACCCTTGTCAAGCATTCACGCATTCAACCTGTCATTTATCCTTTCATTCAACAATTACTCTGCGCCAGGGCGTGGCTGGACTAGGGACATAATATGACTAAATCACAGTCTGTGTTCTAGAGTGTGTAGTGTAGCTATCAGACACTGTATGTTGTTAAAGTATCATACCAGAAAAAAAGCATCTTTCTTGGGTGAAGGTGGTAGAGGAACTCAGAAGACTTTACCAAGGGGATATAAACCAGAGATTCATGGATAGCCAGGATAACCTCATCTGATGTGACTTCCTGTTGTGAGATGGTTTCCTAAACAAGATTTTCCCCTATGATTCTAGCTGATTCTTTTCCACTAGCAGGAAAGAGAAGAGAACACACGGTGCCGACCAGAATCTCAGCGTGTCTTTCCGTTGCCTCTCAGGGTCAAATCTCCACCCACTTTCTTCCTGTTCTTCTTCAGGAAGGTCCAGTTGTGCGCACAGCCTCTGCCTGTCTCTTGCACTCATACTTCCAGCCGTCACTGGCAGCGGAGCGCTGCTGCTGTGGCTCCATTAATCCTACCATCACACTTTGTAAAGAGGCCTTTCCTATTATCTCATTTTGCATGTGACATTGGTTTCCTCCTTCCTGATATAGAAGAATCCAATGAGTTACTGAAAACATGAATTCTACATAAATGAATGAGCTTGATAAGTGAACAAAGCAAAAGCCCAAATGGATAAATTAGGAGTGAGTAAATGAATGAATGAGGGTTGAAATAAATGCACACAAACCAAATGTAGGCATGTAGAATATAGTAATATTTTATGCAGGAGTAATTTCATAATGACTAAGTAAAATGAATAATTCCCATGGAAAGAAAAATGAAAGGACTCATGAATGAAAAATGAATTCACAAAAATATTAATGAAAACCACTTTCTAAAAATATAAAGCAGGGACTGGGGATGTAGTTCAGTGGCACAGTGCCTGCCTGGCAAATACATATATAGTTGTATGTATTTTTGAGCAACCATGTAATATTTCAATACATGTACTTATTGTGTAGTATTTATTTTAAAGATACCTGTCTCAGCTGGGCATAGTGACATAAGCCTGTAATCCCAGTACTCAGGGGGCTGAGGCAGGAGGATCATTGCAAGTTCGAGACCAGACTGGGCTACAAAGTGAGTTCAACCCAAACTGCATAGCAAGACTGTATCTCAAAAAGACTAGATAAATAAACAAACAAATAAATAAATAAATAAATAAATAAATAAAAGATACTTGTCTCCTCAAACATTATTGTTTTTTATGTGGAAAGCATTCAAAATCTTGAGCAGCCCCAGAGCTCTGACCATGAAGGGACTCAAGATGCAGCACAGAAAGGCAATTTGCCTGCCCTCTCGGTAAGCACCCCTGGCATGAGACAGGAGAAGAATCACTCAGCGGCTCCCAGCGGGCAGAGAATCAACCCCCTCCCCCGTTAGCAAGTGGGAACCAGAGATCTAGACATCTCTTGAGAGGTTGACCATATGCAGTGTAGTAAATAGGGGGTATTTCCTTCTATCATCTCTTGGAAGGCTAATATTGTTATCACTGTTTTGCTTTGTTCTGATCAATGATATTGCTCTATTCAATGTTCTGTTTTGATAAGTTCTAGAATGTCCTGTATTTCCTTTGATTTGGCTTTATCTTATTGAAAGAACAACTGTTGTGAAGATAACGGGATATACTGTGGTGCCTATTACTGTTATGCCAGTAACCTGTTGAGGGTTTTTGTACCAATTTCACTGCACTCTCTCAGTTGGCTTTGTTCCATCTTGTTCTGTTGTATTTTGCTACCTTCAAAATAATAAAAAATTAAAATAAATAAAAAGTAAATAATAACAAAACAGATCAGTAAGGTACTGAGCAAGCTGAAACATGATATAACTAAACAGATAATGGACTTGAAAAGCAAAAGGAGGAAAAGAAAGTGCTCTAAAGGATGTAACTGCATGTATCTTTAAGTGTGTAGGACTGATAACCATGTTGCTAATTTTGTTGGATCATTGAATAGAACTGTTTGCAGCCTCACTGTTTGAATGTCCAACTTGTATGCTTTAATTTTGTAACTAGAACAACTATATCTAGAAGACAATATGTAATTTATCAACTAGTGATTTCCTGTTTTTCTTTTTTCTTTGAAATTCTGTATGGTTTCTTCCCTTTTTTCTGTTTTGCTTTTTTTCTCTTTAAATAAAATTTTTTAAAAATTAAAAAAAATTCAAAATCTTTTCTTTTAAACTGAAATATAAGACCACTCTTAATCAATTTGGAAATCTAAAATTACAACCTTCCCAGGGCTTCATCTACTACTTGTATGCATGCAAAGAATAGGAATGAATGAGTTTCTCCCTCAAATGAAGCTGTTATATAGAAAAAAAATCTAACAAGTGAATTCAGGGATTAGCATGGGAAAAAAATTTCAAGAAACAATTAAATTAAGTTTTAAGGAAAAGAAGAGAAAATCAAATTTTCCTTAGGAGGGCAGGAAAAAAGATGGAATACAAAGTGGAAGGAATTAAGCTTCTTACTCTGGAAGAAAATCAACAATGATTCACAGATTCAGAGAAAAGGGTCACGGAACAAGAATCCACCCAGCAAAGCCTGCCAGAAGGATCAATGAAGGCATATCTGGGGGAACTGGGAAGCATCTAACTGCCATATGTGGATGCCAAAGTGTGAATCAATGAAATATTTTCCTTGAGGCTCAAATATTGTCCATTAACTTACTGAGTCATGGTACAGAAATCACTTTCCAAAAGATTTCAGTCACTCACTTGTTTCCAACATTTTAGGATTTAGTGCTGCAGTATTCGTGCCAAAATATTCCCTGGATAAAATTAGAAGAAACCTGAAAGTCACAAAACATCAAATGGTCATCTGAGTCCTTGTTTTCTAATGTCCCTCTTCCTCAAGTTCAAATTCCTGTTTAATAAAAAAGAGAGAAGAGCAAACAGCTGTATTTACAAGTGAAGCCCATGAAGACATAATTCTTAGACTAGAAACTTTAAGTAAATCCTGGAAAACATAAAAAGTATCATTCAGGTGAAAAAAATCATTACTTTTGCTCTGAAAATCCCATTTCTGGGAATTGCTTAAGAAAATCATGACACAAATATAAGAAAATGTAGGGGCAAGAACATTCATAGCAGCTTTGTTTATAGTGCTTGGAACTATATGTATATTGGATTTCAGACTTTTTTAGACGTTGGTGTCTTTGCTTACATATAATGAACTACCTGAGGATGAGGCCCAAATCTAAACACAAAATTCATGTATGCTGTATACACACTTTGTATACATAGCCTGAAGATGATGTTATATGCTTTAATGTGTCTGTATTCCGACCAGGATCAGTCATGTGAAGTCACATGTGGAATTTTCTGCTTGTGGTGTCATGTCAGCACTCAAAGAATTTCAGATTTTGGAGCACTTTAGATTTCAGATTTTTTGATTAGGGATGCTCAATCTAGTAAGTTAAAGGAAAAAAGACAAAAAGAACAACATAAATGTCCATTATAAGAGACTATCATGCAATCACTAATAATAAGGAATGTTTGTCAAGCATTGAGCTACATCTTAAATCCTTTAATCTTCACAATAATCTTAAATTCTATTATTAAACTCATTTAAAAGTTAGGAAACTGAGGCACAGGCATTTGACTTTCTTTTACAAAGCTAGAAATTGGTGGAACTAGCATTTGAATTGAGACAGTCTAGTTTGGTGTCTAGGCTTATAAAACCATGCCATACTCCAATACAGAATAAAAATTCTTGACCACTTACTGTCATGAACAAGTAACAGTGCCTGTAGAATACTGACCTTAAAAAGATGGGTTACAAAAACAGCTCAAAGAGCCAGAACCCATGCATAGAAAATGATAAACTTGCACAGAGCAAGTATCTTAATGGTCACCAAAAGGGAAAAGAGGTGGTACTCTCTGCAGAGAATATTACACTTTCGAGGAATTTTCTACATACATTGAACTTTTGGCAATTAGTTTGTGTCATTTTAATAAAAATAATAAAGCTAAAGTCACACAATCGAGCAAAATCTTGGTTGTATGATCATTCACCTCATATTTAGGCACATTGTGATCGCAGAGTCGACACTATAGATATAGATTTGGTCCAAGTACTCTGCTGGTCATTCTGACCTTTCTATAGAAACTGTGCTGTTCTACCTCCTAGGTTTAATTCCTTTCTTCTTCCTCACCATTCTAGGATAACAGCAACACCTCTGACATCAAGGAACCACATTTTATGACAGCATCTCTCATCTGCAAAGAATAAGTGTTACGGATGTGTGTAGATGTCCTCCCAAAACCTCATGTAGTCATAAGTGGGACTTTTTCAGAGGTGGTTGGATCTAGAATGTGTGACACTGGGATTCATGTTGCAATGCTAGGATCAGGGGCACTAGGATTAAGGGTGTGAGTGCTACCCACTTCGAGTAGCCTGGATAAAATATACGGGATAGAAAGAGCTGTGGTCATCCTTTGCTTGTTGCTCTGCTACTTTCTGCCCACCATGAACTGTGTCTCCTCTGTGATGCTACCCTGGAGATGTTACCCTGTTTCTCCTCTGTGATGCTCCCCTTGGAGCCAGCTGATTATAGACTGAAACTTCTACAGACTGTGAGCTAAATGAACCTTTCTTCCTTTAACTTTGAGTGTCAGGTATTTTGTCTCAGCAATGAGAAAAAACTAATACAATAAGTATGATTCAGTCTGAAGAGAACAGTAATTATCAAACTTTACAAATTAATGCCAGTAGTCTCTCACCAGGGCATTTCTTATTATCTTAGTGCAGAGTGTCTGTATTCTTGAAGAACACAGGTTATAAGTTCCTAGACCTTATATAATAAATTCATTCTATTATTTCCTTGGCCAAGAACCATCTCAATATTATGCTAACAATTTATGAAAACTCAACTTTATTTGACATAGGGATTTATCATGTCTAGAAGTCATCACAGAAAACTCTCAGAACCAATTATCCTAATACAGTATCTCTGACAACCACTAAATCCTGAGTCATTGGTGAGTAGTCCAATATCAATGAATTCCCTATCTCTAGCCTATTGGAATAAAACCTCAGAGATCCACTCACATACATTTTCCCTGTGTATATTTGCAAATAGATAAGCCATATCTCCAGAAATAGGACTTATATTTTGTTTCTGAGGCTGGGTTTTTGGGTAACCCCTGGATAGAAACCCAAATTAATTAATGGAAGAGGGTATGAGGAAGCTGTTAAAGAGAACCACGCTTCTGTCTTCATGTTATGTCATTGTACTCTCTTTGGACAAAGGGTACTTTCCTTCACAGGAAAGAACTTTTTTTAAGAAATAGTAAGTCTGAGCATGCCGCTCTGGTAAGTGGCTGTGGCCTGGCAAGCCGCGCCACCCCAGGGCAAGAACCATATCAGCGTTTCCTGAGATCCGCAAAAAGCCATGTTGGACGTTGGGGCGCTGGGAAATCGGGCAGCCAGTTCACCCCTCTGGTGGGCAGCTGTGAGCCTACCGGTGCGTGGGCTAAGAATCAAACATCCATCCCCCCGCCCCCCCTACCAAGTGAGAGCCGGAGATCTGAGCATGTCTTGCGAGTTTGACTATATGCAATATAGCAAATAAGGGGGATTTTCTTCTGACATCTCTTTGAGGGTAAATATTTTTATCTCTGTTTTTCTTTGTTTTGATCAATGGTATTGCTCTATTCAATATTCTGTTCTTGTAATTTTGGTATTTCCTTTAGTATTGCTCTGCTTGATTGAAGGAACAACTATTGTGAAGAAAAACAGATGTACTATTGTGCCTATTGCTGTTGTCCGGGTGGCCTGCTGTGAGGTTCTGTGCCAATTTCACTGCACTGCCTCGGTTGGTATGTCCTGTCTTGTTCTGCTGTATTTTACTACCTTCAAATAAAATAAATAAATAATAATAAATAAGAAAAAAATTTTAAAAAGTAAATAACAACAATAAAACAGATCAGCAAGGTACTGAGCAACCTGAAACATGATATAACTAAACAGATAATTGACTTAAAAAGCAAAAGGAGGAAAAGCAAGTGCTCTAATGGATATAACTGCATGTATACTTAAGGGTGTAGGATTGATAATTATGTTGCTAAGTTTTGGTTGGATCAGAGAACAGAGCTGTTTGCAGCCTCACTGTTTGAATGTCCACTTTGTATGCTTTGATTTTGTAACTTGAACAACTACATCTACGAAGACAATATGTAATGTATCAACTAGTGATTTCTTACTGTTCATTTTTTTTTGAAATTCTATATTGTTTCTACCCTTTTTTTTGTTTTGCTTTATTTTTCCCCTCTCTTTAAATAAAATTTAACAAAAAGAAATAGTCTCAGGGAAATCTGATATTTAAGATTCTCACATTCATCCACCAAAATGTTCCTATTCCAGATCTCAGGGTCCCTTTCTTTCGCGTAAGCACCCTGACTTTGATATAACAGCCTTGCTGTTTTGTTTTGTTTTGTTTTTTTGTATCAGGGATCAAACTCACAACCTTTTGCTTTGCCACACAGGCACTGTGCTGCTAAGCTATATCCCCAGCAAGAGCCTTGTTGAGTTCCTGAATTTGGACTCCTGTAGCTCTGCTGCTCTCACAATCAGATCTGAGCTTGACTTTCAGCACAGTCTGCACAAAATGAGTCTACCTTTGAGCTAGAGGTCCTCTGGCTTCAGAGCATTCTTATAAGTTGATCATTAACCAATAAACTTGTCATTTTCTTCTTCTAAGTCTTCCTATGCAGTAATAAGGGAGCAGCTCATTCCACACACCTAAATATTATTAATAACTGATTTTGTGAGGCAGGGCTTGATCTTTCAACACTTTGCTTATTGTCTGCATCCAACCTCAATTAATCATAGATGAAAACTTTAGCACTTTGATTAGCTGACCACAAGGGTCTTGTGAGAGTCACCCCCTCAATACCAATCACCTGTGTCTGACACAGTCCATATAAGATCAAAAAAAAAAACTTTCCTTCTTTAAAAAAAAAAAAGATTATTTATTTAGAGACAGGATCTTGCTAAATTCTCTTTCTCTCTCTCTCTCTCTCTCTCTCTCTTTCTCTCTCTCTCTCTCTCTCTCTCTCTTTCTTATCCTTTTGAGACAGAGTCTCACTATGTAGTTCAGGGTGGCCTTGAACTCATTTTGTAGCCCTGGCTGGCCTCGAATTTGTTGCAATCCTCCTGCCTCTCTCTCAGGGCTGAAATTACAGGCATGCACCACCAGGCCTGACCTGACAAGCCTTCCTTATCACCTGAATAATCAAGAATCTTGGCCAGACCTTCAAGCACACACTGCGATAGTGAAATGTTAGATGAAAAGCACAGACTATGGGGCCAAAAGGGATTAACAAGTAATTTAGCAGTTGTTCTATGGCACTCCAGCACGACATCGTACAGGTCCAATTAGGTGCGATCCATTTCACTGGCAAGCCACCATTATAGCACCTAATGAAAAGGCAGTATATTCTTTTTGACAATTCATTTTCCTGCAGACTACCCCTTCACACCACTTTAGATTGTTTACAAGTATTTATCACTCAAACATTAACAGCAATTTCAGCATATCAATAATCTAAGATGACAGTGATCTAAATAGTGCTTTAACTATTTCTAAAGTTCCTTTCTCTGTTCATTGCTATGTGATCCAAACCCAGATGAAGCCCTAGTGCCAGAGATAGCACAGATCTACAAAATAGGCAGAGAGAAGTAAAACAGAGTACCTCAGGAATGGACTCAGAAGTACACCAGGTGGTGGTACGTTAAAAGCAGGGTAACCTCCATTATAGCTGGAATAAATTTTAAGTTACTGTTTAAAAAGATCTTAGTTTTATGTGAGTACATATCAAGAGCTAGTTCTATTCTATCTATTACCAGTAATCTGGATCCTTATTGCCTTCAGATAAATAGTAATTCATCTCTTAAATCCCACCCTGTTGTTCCTTTTTCTCCTCCATCTTGGATTTTTTGGCTAACACTCTCTTGACAGTCATGTGAAATATTTCTAAACCCAGCCACCTCTTGACAGTCATGTGAAATATTTCCTAAGCTTGATTGTGTTGGCCTCAGGTGAACAATCCTGGGCCTTTTACACATGCTCTCACTAAATTCTCAGCTCCTGTCTTAGCCTCACTGTATATGGGAGAATGGGACATCTGTCTCATCAAGGATGTGCATGGGTAATTCGTGTACGATGAAAGGTAGATGGCCAGAAAACTAAATACTGTTTACCTCAGACTTGTAATCAGTATAAATAATAAAATAACAATGAGAAATCATTTTCTCATCTATAAAATTAGGAAAAATGGAAAACATTGCTAATAGTATTGATAAGAATAGACAAGAGACTATTAAATACAGTTGATAGTCATGTCAATCATCTACATCAGTCAGCAGTCATGTGTCATCAATTATAATACATGATATTTGGAGATATAATATTTGTAGAGAATGATTTGGTAGCATCTATCAAAATTTTACATGTCCATTTCCTTTGACACAGTGATGTCACTTCTAGCGATCTATTCCAAAAATATAAGCAAATGTGAGATATGCACAAAAAAATCATAATACTTGTTGCAGCATTGTTCTAAGAACAGAATGTCAGAAGTACTCTGACCATGGGCATGTAATAGAATCATTAAATCACGCATGGCTGTTGATAATGCACAATCAAAGGAGTTAAAATACACAACTGGAAAGGTGATCAAAGGTACGTAAAACAATGAACAATATGTAGATCATAATCACTAACATGTTACTAAACGTATTTGAAATTTATCACTGGACATGGTGGCGCATACCTATAATCCCGGCACTTGGGAGACTGATGTATGAGGTTCGCTGTGAATTTGAGGTCGGCCTGGTGCTACATAAACAAATTCAAGGTTAGCTTGCACTACACAGTGAGACCTTGCTTTACAAACACACAAGGGGGCGAGGAGAGAAGTGAAAGTTACCTACAATGTCATTAATAGTGTTTATTTTTAGGAATGAAAGTAGGGTTGGAGGAGTTTATGCTGAAGGAGACTCTTACCTTTGCTTTAGATACTTCATGTGAATTTCTATTATGAGCATGAATCACTATATAATTTTGAAAAGAAATGTAACCTATGCTCATTCTACTTGGAAGATGAGTGCAGTAAGGAATGTGTGTGTGTGCGCGTCTCAATCTGTTACAGGAATTAGATAATTTATATTGACCTATCAAAACATTCTGCTATCTAGGTAACTTTCAAATTGCTCCATCATTATTAAGCTAATTCTGTAATTATTAACACTAAAAGAAAACTGCATGCTTCACTTTTCTAATGTGAACAAAACTAAAGACTGTATGTGTTATATTCATTTCCTCTAACAAATATTTACTGAACATTTTCTGTGTGCCAGGTCTTATGGCTAGGACAAGAATGTACACAGTCGTTGACCTAAATTAGACAGAACATGAATTGTAATTAATAAATAGGTGAACTGGGATGGACTCCGGCTCAGTGGTACAGCACTTGTCTAGCATGTGGAAGGTCATGGGTTCAATTCCCACCACCAAAACCAAACAATAAGCAAGCTATGGTCACATTCATCAGGGCTGTACTTTAATACTTCCTCACACACAGTTCTAGAGCTATATCTTCTCCCAGGCCAGGATGCAGAAATGATTCTTGATGCATGGTACCAGAGCCCTACTGCTGAACTCACCACCCTATATACCCACTACTTCCCATTTGGACTCAGAACGTTTCGTTGTGATTCTACTTCCTGGAATTGCTCTTAGAAGGGTCCTGAGTGGAGATTTTGGGGGAGAGGGATTTGCTATGCAGCCTGGAAGGGTCATCACTTGAGAGTCTGCTAAAGTTTTTCTCAGTTTTCGGACATCTGCCCATCTACCATACCAGACAACCAAATTGTTGTTATTTTTATTTTATTTTTTATTTTTTCTTTCAGCTCTTTACTTCCTTATAGGACCCAGCTGAGACTCATCCACTATTCAAATCACTGTCCTATTTGCCTATCTTTGTTTTTCTTAAAATATTACTCATACTGTTTCTCTATAAAGTTATGGCAGAAAAAAGTTATTTAAGATATATATAAGAAATAATTTGCTTTGGAATTGTTAAAAATACTGACATCAAGAGAATATAATCCTGGCCCCAACTGATCAAATATCAGTGAACTGATCTTTCAAAATGTGTTGTTAGAGAATGCATATATTTTAAATATAAAAACATGATTTTCCTGTAAATGTAAAATGAACATGGATCAAAACATGAGTCAAAGGTTGCATTTAATTTATTAATTAATGAAAGAACCAGTGAAAAATATTATAAACAGTTCTTCTTTGGACTGGTTATAATGAAATATAATAAATAGTGATAGAGAAAGATAGATGGATGCTTGAATGCATTTAGAAACAGATACAAAACAGGGTTTTTCCACAAAGGTGAGGAAAAAAATTAATTGCCCCTTCTCTGTATGGAAACTGTTTGCATATTTATGGATTAGAGACTTTTACTGTGCTCCAAACAATCAAAGAAAGACTGAGGGCAACAGTGTCAAAGCATTTACCTAGCCATAGGTTTGATGCCCAGCACCAAAGGGGGAAAAAAGCCATAATTCCAGGACAGAATATTCAGTAATTTTCTTTTTTCCCCATTTCAAACTCTTGCTCAAATTTTCTTGTCAGATAAATCAGGATACTGCTTTTTCCAAAGTGTATAGTTTGTATTTGATTTAAAAAAATAGCTTGAAAGTGCTAATATGGCTTTTATTGCATATTCAAAATTATAAGGAAAAGAATTCTAATTTTGTATTGGTATATACAATCCACTACTTACAAAATTCATGTTTGGCAGCATAAAAATTATCACTGTAAAAATTATTTTTTTGCTGATCTAAATATGTTATATTAGACATATTTAGTGCTACTGAAGAATATGACAGTTGAATATATCAATCTTAGGGCTGCCAAAAACCACAGAATGTCTAGTTAATTTCAGATAAATAATAAATTTTTTGGTACAGAAGTGTATGTCAAATATTATAAGAAAAACAGTTAAAAATGACTGTACTTCTGAGTAGGCTGTATCTTACTTGCTTTTTCTAATCACAATGAGATCGCAGTTTCAGAATATAGAACAGGCTCAAGGTTTCTGTACTGTTTTAAACTTTAGTTTTATTATTTATCCAAGTCAGTGTTTCTGTATGAGCACAACCATGCCAACTGTTCAGGAGAGGAAGTGATCCAACCACAGTTACAACTTTTCCTCTCCAAGAATGGTAGATTTGTGGTGACATCCCATCATACCCTGCTCACATTATTTGAGATAAATTCAATGATACCAAGTTACAGCTCTCCAGTACATTCAGGACAGTAAAGGACACATCCTTCCCTCTTTTCTAATAAAAATGAAACAGCTAGAAAGCATAACTTTTAGAAATAGAAGGACATCTCACAAGAATTGGACAACTATGACATGTTTTCTTCCTTGCTGCAGCACACATGATTTATCTTTTTGGACAGGGTCACAAAGACCTTGGTTTGCTCAAGAGTCAGTTTGTTAATTACACCTACTCTGCAAAAGGAAAAAATCATGCATCCTGTAGTGAAGGCAGAATGCCTCCAGTAGCACCAAGGAAGGTCATAACAATGTGAAAAAGGAAAAGGTATAGTTCTAAAAAATTTCAGAGATAGAGTCAATAATACGATTTATGATTAGATTACAGAAATAAGTGGAAGCAGGAGTAGAAGATGATGCTTTGGTTTCTGGGGTTAATAGTTGAATGAATTTTGAGAAAATAGGTGAACAGGTTTGGCTTTTACATAAGAATTTGTGTAAAGGTGGGATCTGAATGCTATTACCTTTCTCTCATAAACATCCCCCTTCTCTTTATCAGCTTTTCTATATTATGAATAATTTCACTGAGCAAAACTACATTAAATTTCAATTCATTTTCTCTTTAAAACAAAAACCTGTATCTTCCAAGCTTCTGATCACCCTGAGATTATCAGTGCTCCCATAATGAGTTCCTATAAATTCCAACTCAAAGTAAATAAATATGAAATTTTAATTACTGTATTCAGCTTTGTGGAGGATAAATGTATAATTTCCTGTTAGGTCTTTCAACACAGTGAAAATACCTTGGAGTTCCCTCCATGGGCTTCATTCAAGGTTGATGCCTATAAACAATTGTTGAAAAATAAAAGAATAATTTTTCTTTATAACTTACTTTTACTTAATGCACAATTCTAAGATCTACTAGAAAGTTCTTTTGTTCATAACATCTGGCACCAATTAAGTACAGAGTTTATTTTTATCCATTACTTAACTAATGTTGCACAAGTACAACATTAAAAACAGAGGACTACATCACTCAGTTTAAAGTCTCTGTTGGCTTCCCACATGAAATAAGATCCAGGCTCCTTATGGTCCTTAGTAATTTGGCTCCTATCTGCCCTTCCAGCTAATCTCATTTATAGTCTGTTTCCAAAACACAACCTGAATTTACCCCCCTGCGTAAAGTACCAATTTCTCTCCATTTTTCCTTTCACTGTACTCTTATGAAAAGACTAAATGTTACCTCCAACAGTTCTTATTTGGAATTCCACTGTTAAATAAAGTCTGCTAAGTAAATCTGGCTTCTCTGCAATATAAATTTATTAGTGGATGATTTTACAAAATACTGGGTTATGTTGTAACATTTACGTATGCACATTAAACATATTTTTATCACCTCCTTCTGGATTAGTCAGCTTTCCATTGCTGAAACAGAATACCAAATATCCACAATTTAAAGGAAGAGACTTCGGTTCAGGGCTTAAGAAGTTTCAGTCCATGGTCAGATGCCTCCAAGACAGAACATTATGGCAGAAGGGCGTGGCAGAGGGAAGCATGGACAGGAAATTAATTTAATGCAATCTGGACTCATGGCACCTGGGAGACACCAGGGAAAGAGCCTGAGAGGAAGGTTTCAGGGATGAGATATGGTCCCCAAAGTCACCCCATGACCCATTTCCTCTAAATAGGACCCATTCCTAATAGCACGTTCAGCTATGAACTCAATGAGTTAACTGATTCATAAGGTTCCCACACTCAAACCAATCACTTCCCTAGGAGTCTTATTCTAGTCAAGCTGGCAATCAAGATAAACTGATAAACACCTCCCTACTGCTTTCCTTTATGCTCCCTTTTTCTCTCATATGAATTCTTTTCCTTTTTCTAATAGTCTCCCTTCTACTTTCATGTCATCTTTTTTCTTTGATACTACATTTAAGGTAAAACATACAGTACTTGTATTTCTGGGTGTGGCTTATGTTATTTAATATTATGGTCACCAGTTTTATCCATTTTTCTGCTAGTGACATGATTTTGCTCTTCATCATGGCTGAATAATACCTTGTTGTGTAAATATACATTTTCTTTACCATTTTTTCTGTCAATAAACATCTAGGGTGTTTCCAGAGGTTAGCTATTGTGAATGATGTGCAAAAAAACAGGCATGCAGGTAAAATTACTGTTGAATTCTTTTCTACCATTAGCAGAGTTAATAGCTGTTACATTTAGTATACATTAGCTGTAAGTCAATATCTGGGTTGCCTTAATGCTTATATCAACATTGACAATTTCTTCTCTAGGAATAAGCGTGGTACATAACTAGTTCTTATAGTTGTTATATCTAATTTGTATCTGTTTTACTTGATATTAACAGGGCCACATAATTGTCACTATTTCTAGGTAAGCCCACACTTAAATTGCCTTTGTGACATTAAAAACCCTACAGTACATTCTCAGAGGACTTGGTCCTTGGACTAAGTACACTCCACCCTCCTTTCTCAAAATAAGCAAGGTGGTTGAATCTTGGGACTGTCTTAAAGGGTTGTAGCTAGCCAGGCCCAAAGTACAACAATGATAAGCAAGTAAAGAGACCTCCATACCAGCAAGAAAGGCTTTAGACTATAAGTATCCACAAACTCACTGAGAGGACAATGAGGAAAACAATACCCTTCATGATAGCATCAATAAAAATGAAGTACTTAAGAATTAACCAACCAAGGAATTGAAAGACCTCCAAAGTGAAAATTATAGTACTCTGCAGAGGTATATTGAAGGGTCGGGGATTTCACTCAGCAGCCTAAACACCTACCTGGCAGGTGCAAGGTCGTGAGTTCAATCCCTGGTACAAAAAAAGAAAAAGAAGGGTCATAGATTTAGCTCAGCTGGGTAAGCACCTGCCTGGCAAGCACAAGGTCATGAGTGTGATCCCTGGTATCAAAAAAAAAAAAAAAAAAAAAAAGAGGAGATGGAAGAAGATACCTGAAAATGGAAAGATATCCCTTGTTCCCAGATAGGATGAACCAGTATAGTCAAAATTGTCATACTTCCAAAATTGTTATATAGATTTAATGCAATCCCAATCAAAACACCAATAACATTCCTCACAGAATTGGAGAAAGCAATCCTAAAGATTGATATGGAACCAGAAGAGACTCAGAATAGCAAAAGCAATTCCAGGCAACGAGGGTAATGCAGGGAATATCACAGTCCCAGACTTCAAGTTTTACTACATAGCTTCAGTGATTTAAAAAAAATGCATAGTATTGACAAAAAAATAAAAATAAAAAATAGACTTGTGAATCAGTGGAACAGAATAGAACATAGAGAAACAACTCCAGGCACATTCAGCTATGTTATTTTTGAGAAAAGAGACAAATCCTTTTGTTGGAGGACAGATGGCCTATTTAACAAATAGTGCTAGGAAAACTGGCTATTGTGTGCTGAAGACTTAACCTAGACCTGTATCTCTCACTAGGCACTAAACTCAAAATGGATCAAAGATCTAACCTTTAGAACTAAACATTTAATTAAATGGAAGACAAAATAGGTAAAACTCTTGAAGACATAGGTTTAGCAAAGACTTTCTGAATAAAACCCCAATTGCACAAGAAATAATACCAAGAATCAATAAATAGGGTAATATCAAAGTTAAAAACTTCTGCACAGCAAAGGTAATTACCAACAGAGTGAAGAAGCAACCTACAGAATGGGAAAAAATTTTTCCAGCTACTCCTCAGACAAATGACTAATATTTAGAATTTACAAAGAATTAAAAAAAAAAAACTAGACCTCCTCAAATTTAGAGACCCAGTCCAAAATTGAGTACCTGAGATGAATAAACAACTCTCAGATGAAGAAATACAAACAGGCAATAAATACATGAAAAAAAATTTAACATCTCTGGCCATTCAAGAAATGCAAATTAAAACAACATTGAGATTTCATCTCACTCCAGAAAGAATGGCTATCATTAAGAAATCAACTAAACAAATGCTGGTGAGACTTTGGGAAGAAAGGAGCCCTTTTTCAATGTTGATGGGAGTGTAAACTGATACAATCACTGTGGAAATCAGTATGGAGATTTCTCGAAAATCAAAAAATAGAAATTCCATCTGACCCATTCTATCTATTTCCTTTCTATGTATCTTTCCAAAAAAAATTAAAGACATCATACCGCAGTGATACATGCATTCTCATGTTTATAGCAGTACCATTCATAACAGTTAAATTTTAGAAACCAGTCTATATGTCCATCAAAAATGAATAAATTTAAAATCTAGTATTTATATATAATGGAATAGTACTGTGCCATAAAAAGGTATAAATCTGAGTCATTTGTAGGAAGATGGATGCATCTTGAGGCCATAAGTGAAGTAACACAGACACACAAGCTTAAATATTGCATGGTTTCTCCTATATGCAAAGCTCCATATATACAGAACAAAATAAAAGACATATAATAAGAAAAAAGGGAAAAGAAAAAAAGTGTTGCAGTCCACTGCAGACAATGTACTACATCTAAAATTGTACCTTGATTTAGTACAATTATTTTACGTTTTATATGCTCTTTGGCCTATTAGTCTGGTTTTCCATCTGTGCATATCATAATTAACTTTATAAGGTGTTATAAGAGAAATAAATGAATTTGATGCTGGAAAAATAAAGCGGGAGGGAGGGAGGGAGGGAGGGAGGGAGGGAGGGAGGGAGGGGGGAAAAGAAGCAAGCTGAAATTGCTGTGTACCAATCCGCTACAAGCAAATGTAATCATTATGTACTGCAAACATGTAGCAATAAATTCAAAAGAAAAAGAATACCACAGCTGCAGCTACAGGATCAGGATTGACTATTTTATTTCATTGGTATACATGGCTATTTTTATGCCACATGTCTATTTTTGTTTCTCGGTCTACTACTATGGGTCTGTAGTATATTTTTAAATCTGGTATTATGATACCTCCACCATCTCCCTTTTTGCTCAGGACTGCTCTGGCTAGAGTGGGTCTTCTATGTTTCTATATAAGTTTTAAGGTTTTTGTTTTTGCTCTGTAAAGAATAACACTGCTGGGCTGGGGATTTAGCTCAGTGGCTTAAGAGCCTGCCTGGCAAGCACAAGGTCATGAGTTTGATCCCCAGTACCAAAAAGAAAAAAGAAAAAAAAAGAATAACACTGCTATTCTGATAGGGAGTACATTGAATCTGTGGATCACTTTCAGCAATATGGACACTTGAACAATATTAATTCTGCCAATCCATGAACATAGGAGGTCTTTTTATTCAATTTCCTTTCAGTGTTTTTAAATTTTCATTGTAGAAGTCTTCTGCCTCAGTGCTGAGGTTGATTCCTAGGTTTTTGTTTCATGGAATTGTTTCTGATTTCTTTTTCAGCTACTGAATAGCAAATAGTGAATTTTTAAAAGTTCTAAGGAATTTAGAGTGAATTATCAGCCTAAAACCATTTTTCTGGATAATGACCTAAACAATTTTAAAAACTGGTGGCATCCTTGAAAAGAAAATCTTCGAGTTTCCTTGGGAATCAAGCACAGAAAATATTTTTCCAGCAGTTTCCTTAGTATATTTTTTACTTAATGTAGTATATTTTTCCAGAGTATTTTTTTACATAAAATAATCCAATATACTTTATAAACATGTCTAATGAAGCTCTTGTTTTAATCTGTTAATCTTTTTGTTTTGACAATTAACCACCTAATTTAAAATGATAAAATCTTAAATAGGGGATTGATAACAGACAAGTTGTTTCGTGTTCTGTTAGCTAAGAATACACGGATGAGCTGTATAGATCAGGGCTTTTGTCTGAATTGATATGCTTTAATTTTAATTGGAGGTGGGGAGATGTACAATAAACAAGTAAGTCTTGTATCAAAATGATCACGGTGGGGATTTGAATAGCACCAACAGTTGCTGGTAGCCGTAGTGGTACGTGTGTCAGCCCTGGCACTCCCAGGACCTGGCAGCTCCATCTCAAGGATCAGATGCAGTCCTGCACCCTTAGGTGGACAGCGGGCTGAGGCTGGGTTAAGCTGCTCCCGTCCTCCACCAAGAGCTTAACTTGACCCAGAGTTTCTTCTGCTTCCAGGAATTGGAAGACTGGAGGCAGTGACGATCCTATAGGGGAACATAGAAAACATTCGTTCAGTGTTGTGTTTCTGTCAAGAATAGTTTGAAGAACAAATCACTGATGGATTTTTAAAACTGGACAAAGAGCCAAGAACAAAACCGCAAAAGAGCAAGCAAAAAGAATTTGAAGAAACTGCAGAGAAGTCTGATATGCCATGACAGCTCCTGCTTTGGAATGAGCCCTTGCCATGGTCACCTTGGAAATATGTCCAAGGCATATTTTGTACTATTACCAATTTTCCTGTACCTTAGGAAAGGAGAACACCAAAAATTTAAAATCAGGTATTAAACTGATTTCCATTTTCTCTTGAAATTGGTACCAGAGACTCTTCTGCCCGTGCAGCTAGAGCAGCTCTTCCTCTATGGTAGCTTTTGCTTGCTGAGTTCTAGATTTCATTGGTGAGGAGAGGGTGAGAAAGAGTACAGTATCCCTATGACCAGGGCTGACATGAGGAATTTCTAGCCTTAGTATTTTCAGTACTCTGTAAAGCCCTTGGTAGTGTGTATTTGGACTTCGGATAATTTCTAATGTAACTGTTATGCAATGGCATAAATTAATTTTAAGAATTGATTATACCTCTGTAGAAATTTAAAAATTTAAATAAGATGATTGAGAAAGAGGGAGGTAGGGGAATGGAAGGAGAAGTAAAAAGAATTAAGATAGATGACAATATATAATTTATCAACTAGTGATTTTTTTAGTTTTTTTTTCTTTTCTGCTTTTAGAATTCTGTATTGTTGCTACTCTTTTTTTCTGTTTTTGTTTTTCTTTTTATCTCTTTAAACACAATTTTAAAAATGTGTAATTGCTATTGTAAAAGAGAGGAAATAGGAAGTGCTATAAAAGATATAACTGCATGTATATTTAAGTATGTAGGATTGATAACCATATTTCTAAGTTCTTGTTGGATTGTTGAACAGATCTGTTTGCAGTCTCACTGAATGTCCACTTTGTATGCTTTAATTTTGTAACTTGAACAACTATTTCTAAAAGAACAATATGTAATTTATCAACTAGTGATTTCTTACTGTTTATCTTTTTTCTTTGAAATTCTGTAAGATTTCTACCCTTTTTGTTCTCTTTAAATAAAAAAAGAATTAAGATGTGTTATGTACATGTACCAACTCCCCATGATGAATGTCATCATGTACTGCAAACATGTACTCATAGAAATTTTAAAACCCAAAAATTACATGACGTCGTTTTGAATGCATTTTAAGAAATCATTAAAATTTTAATAAATAAATAAGACTGAGATGTGTTTTGCTGGACCACTTTTAACCTCAAAGATTATAATTTCCCCAAGAGTCACAGGCTCTTTATTCTCTCATCCAATGTCAAGTCAAGTGAAACAAAGATAGTTCCTGAAGTATGCAGTTTATTGCAATTCACACAAAAGCACAACAAGCAAAAATAAGCAATATAGGCAAAAATAAGTAAAAGAAAATGAGTTAAGCATAGAATGTTAATAATGAACCAAATAGTGCATCCATGGAAAGAACTGTCCAAATGGTCTGCGACATCAGTCCTTCCAAGGTGACACTCCAATAGGTCCGGAATGTTGTCAGCAGTGAAGAAAGGGCTGCTCCCTGAAACAGTTTCAGGTGGCCAGTGCCATTCCGACTCACGGGCTGGAGTTACAGCCGATGTATGTCAAATGGCAGTCTCAAGGCACTGCTGCTTACAGTTCCAGAAGTATATTACCGCTAGCCTGTCTCCAGAAGTATGTGTTAGCTTCCAGACGTCAAAGTTGCAAGGAAAAGTCCTAGAAACTAACTATAGTGTTTGTAGGTCGGTGCAGGGTTGTCAAGGTGGCTATCCGCCAGTCATTCAGTTCATTTACAGGTTTTATTATAAGAGAGCTCAAAATAGAGTTAATGCAATCTAGGTATACTCCTGTGAATCATATTAAATACCAGCTTACTTAAATTCGAAAGAATCATAACAGCAAAACGTACATCACAAGTGGACAGTTTAGAATAATCTGAGAAGGCAATATAGCCATAAATGGCTTAACACTGAAAATGCCTTGCTAGGCAATTTCATCCTTTGTGAACATCATAGAGGGTATTTACACAAACTAAGAAGGCTACAGTGTCACTAGGTGATGTAAGTGGCCCTTCATTGACTGACACTCCATTATGTGGTGCATGTGTGGTGCATGAGAGCTAAAGAAGAAAAGCGAGGTAACTGCAGAATTCAGGGAAATGAGCACTCTTAAGAGGGTACTTCTGAGTAGCGGGGAAGCAGTGGTAGATGAGGTTGTATGTAGAACAAGCACAAGGAAGCTCATAGGACTTCCTTGCACGTAACTACAGGGAGTATAGATTTAAATCTCCAAGAAAAAAAAAAACCATTGCTTGTGTTTAAGGAAAGCAGCATCTACTTCATTGTTGTTGCTTTATAAGGAGCACTCTAGACACTGTAGCGAACTGGGGGGCCTGGCAAGGGAAAGAAATTAAGAGGCAGTAGGGGAACCTCAGACGATTTCAGGCACATACAACACTGGTGTTTGTGAAACTGGATAAAAGATGGATACAGTTTGGAAGCCGAGTTCAAAAATCTTGCTGAACATGAAGAGTACTACTGTCTAGGTGCTCTTAAAATTCTTAGTTTTAATATTTTACTGGCCCCATTATTAATAAGTCTTTTAACAATTGTTCATCTTACATTTGTATATTTGCATGGACTCGTAATTTTACCTTTCTCAAATGACCTCTGACAGATGGAACGTGCTGACGAGTAGAAGCAACATGTGCAGGTAAATCTTTAAAGGTCTATGCTGGAGGTTATGGCGCTATGGCGTCGTGCCACTGTCAGATCAGGCGCCGTCTAGATTCAGATACGCCCCTTTAAGACTTTCAATCCCGGTCCGGAGTTTAGCTCAGTGGTGTAAATGCCTGCCTGGCAAGCACGCGGTCAGGAAGGAGTTCGAGCGTACCAAAAAGGAAAAAAAAAAAAGATTGGCAAGGCCGCTGCGCATGGTGGCGCGTGCTAGTAATCCCAGCACTCCGGAGGCTGAGGAAGGAGAATAGTAATTCCAGAGTCACGCCAAGGTTCCCACCAGCCTTCCATTCCTCCAGCCAGCGCATCCCTACGGCAGACGCGCGCCGGCGGGATGATGACGTACACGCAGCGCAGGGCGGAGGTAGGACGTCAGTTCTCCGCGCGAGGCCAAAGCGCCGCACCCCCCACCCCCCGAGTCCCGTCGCGCTCGCCTCTTGGCCCCCCCACCCCCGAGGGCGCTGGCCGGGGGTGGGGTTATGACTTCGGCGTCGCTTACAGCCCCTGAGGGCAGAGGTGCTTCCTTTGTCTGTGGATCGCGGTCCCGGTTGGTGTGAGAGGAGTCAGGGTGGGGTGCCTCTCCCGGAGGCCTCACTACCCACGGTGTTAGGTAATACTCTTTTTGGTTGAAGGGGAGGTGGCTGCTAGGACTTGAACTCAGTCCCTTCTCACAAATTTGTGTCCCCAGTCTTATTTATTTATTGAGACAGGGTTTTACTAAATTGTTAAGTTTCCCAAAATGGACGCGAACTTGCGATCTTCCTGCCTCAGCCTCCCAGATTGCTGGGATGATAGGTGTGTGCCTCCGCACCTGCTACATGCAGTGGCTGGATCAATACCAGTAAAGTTTCTCTCTGACCTTCTCTTGTTCTATATCCTGCTTTCTCTATTCCCCAAATACAAGCCATAGAATTGGAATTTCTCTTTCCAAGCTGAGCCATAGAAACTGGAGCCCCTTTTCCCTAAAGCAAGCCATAAGGCCTAAAAATATTTCTCTCATCTTCCCCCACTTCTGTTTTGGGGCTGATTGTGAAAAAGTTCTCTCATTTACCTTGTCTAATAGTAGATCATACAACTGTCATTCTTGCCCTACACACAGGAAGAAAGAGTATGGCATAAGTAGGCCAAGACAAGCTCCACAGACAAGTTTTGCTGTATTTCCCCACTCAGTCTGTGTTGTCACTTTGTCCATTCATATTTCTACACAACTCTTCATGCTTCATTGACCCTCATCCTGAAAATGGGTATTTTACCCAGATCTTTGAGTTTTCTACCTGAAAGCCCTGTGTGTGTGTGTGTGTGTGTGTGTGTGTGTGTGTGTGTTACCTAGGCTTGAACCCAGAATTCTTCACACTGAACTATGTCCCAGCCCTTGTTTTTTATTTTTATTTGTGTGTTGAGACAAGATCTCAATTACTTACCTAGTTGGGTTTGAACTTCATGTCTTTCTGCCTCCACCTCCCAGAGAGCTTTGATTACTAGCATGTACCACCATGCCCGGCAAGGCTAGCACAGTATGTAAAACTGATTAAATGAACTTGTTGTTCTCTTCTCTTGGTGACTTCTCATTTTGGATAAAGGTGTCAGCCCTGGCTCTTTGTTATGACAGGAAAAGGATCACTGCATTTTCAATCCTATAAGACCCTATTGTGAATTGAACCAACATTATTATGAACCCCTCTAACTTGATCTCTTAGAGACTTTTATGGTGGGGGAGGTACTGGGGATCAAACTCATGACCTTGCATTTGTTAAGCAGGTGCTTATGCCCCTGAGCTAAATCCCTGGCCTCTTAAGAGACATTCTAAGGAAAAGGTTTTAGGAGCTGTTACTTTCCTAGAAAACCTGTGCTTTAGTTTAGCCTGAAGATGGGATACTTCTTATAATAGGCTAAACAGAATCTTTTACTCTTCTATTTTAACAGCATATAAATAGTATAAAGCTTGTATCAGGGAAATCTTTTGTGATATATATTGCAATTATTAACTCCTAGTGCAACACTTGTTTTTGTGTTTATGACAAGGCCTGCTTTAACAAAAAGTTCCACATAACAAAAAAATGAGAAGAATTTGAAGTGAAAAAACTAGATGTGGCTCAGGTTGGATTTGCAAATGGTGATTCTCAGATTTGGGGAGAAAAGAAGAGCATATCAAACTAAGAATTCCATAGCTTTTCCTTTATCCAGTTTGTAGTTGCACACTAGTAGATTTTCATTTCTGCCCTTTACACATTTCTATATGAAAGAGATTTCCTTTATATTTGTAATGAGTATCTGTGGGCTCATTAAAAATATGATCATACTGTAGTTTTTTGCTTTCACTTATTCCTTGTGTTATAATTACTATCTGCATTTATGTACTTGTCTATTTATTTTGGGGTGCTAAAATTGTCTCTGGTTTGGGCAGTCAGAGTTCCTGTTAGTTGTCCCTGTAACCTTTTGACCTGACTCCTTCAGTCTTTGTTCTCTGGCACAAAAAGATATTTTAGGCTTACCTTATACTTTGCCTGCCCTAGATCTGAATTGCTATTTCTTCAAGGAGCTCTGGTTCCTTTCAGGGAAGAACAATACTTAGAAACCAAGACGTGGGCTTTAGGTGTCCTCCGCCTTGCTGACTGTCATTGCCTCCTGGTCCTTTCAGTTTCCCCTTGACCTGTCCCTTTTATCATTCTTTTGTTTGGCTGGATAGTGTTTCACTCCAAGAATATACCTTTTTTTAAAAAACTGCCTGTCTCCTATGGAGGAAAAAATCAGGTTATTCCCTGTAGTTCTCTATTACAAGTAATGCTATGGTAAATAACCTTGCATATGTTATGGAGTTATATCTCTTCAGGGAAGATTCCCACAAGTAATATTGTTAGATTAAAAAGTAAGTAGCTTTTTTCAATATTGCCAAGTTCTTCTCCACAAGGGAGATAGGAAAAATATGTTTAAGAGATCAATGTACATCAAGGTGATTCTAGTTTACAAAAACATGTTTTATACTTGAAAATCACTAAGAGAATAGATTCTAAATGTTCTCACTGCAAAAAAATGCTAAATATGTGAGGTAATATATATATATATATATATATATATGTCAGTTAGCTCAATTTAGCCATTCCATAATGTATACATATTACAAAACGTACTGTATATATCATAAATATTTGCAGGTTTTATTTACCAATTACAAAATTAATTTTTAAAGTGGCAAATTGACTATATATATGAAGAAAACAGAGACTGCAAAAATGCAGGAAAATGCTTCTATGTTGTGTTTTCTAAGCTTTCTTGCTGACCATCCATTCTGTTTTCTAGAGTCTTGTGTTTAGTTATAGAGAAAGCATCTGATAATGTGAAGTATGCCACAATTTAAAAGAGAATTACAACTTCACAGAGGTACAGTATACAATTCTCATCAAACAACTGAGAGTAGGAAGTTGATTATATACAAAAAGTGGTTTTCCTAAGTCTAGGTGGCTGCACGAATTTGAATATTAGATTGAGTTAAATGAAGATTAAACAAATTATACATATATCTATATATATCAGTAAATATATATGTTTATATATCAGTCAGTACATGTTAGCCTTTATGGTTTTAGTTTTGGTTTTTCCTAGATTATTTAAACTTGGTTACAGTGCCGCCTGGTGTCTATATATTGCAATATTTCTGGTTTTAAAAAGGATTTTTTATTCAGAATTTCATCATTTGAAATGACAGATCTAGGGCCTTTTTCACTCATGATTTATATAGGGTTAAGAAGTTCTTTTAAATAATGTTTTTCTATTCCTGCATATAAAAATAACAGGCTTATTGTACAAAATTTATAAAATACAACTGTTAAAACTGTAGTCATCTATAATGCAACCACCTAAGTATTTTGTATAATATATATTTTCTGTGTAAGTTCATATATATATATATATATATATATATATATATATGTCTATAAATACATGGCTTTTACAGTTTGGGATCAATGTGTTTCTTATACAAGATTAAATTTTAGAATAAATGTAAAATGTATCTTTTGCTTTCAAACAAGAGCAGAGCAAATTGGGGTTGTCCCATGGTAAACAAAAGATGGTGTATTGTTACCACAATTGCTCATGTCCCTTTTTAAAGCATATCCATGGAGCTTGAGTGAAGAAAATCTCTTAAAGAAAAAGAAAATTCAAAATGTAAAACTACAAGGCCACTTTATGTATAACTTAGGGATGAGTAAATGTCAGTTTGTGGTGCTGAGGACACTTTTTTCTTAATGTCATAATGAAATAATTCTGTATTTTAAAGTTATTTCTTCTACGTTAATCAACTATGGCCTTTTGTGTAAGAAAAAAGGGAAAATAAGCATATAATTATGTGTACTTATTTATTTTTGCAAAGATGAAGAAAGGATAAACTAGTAGAAATGGTTGCATGTTGGGGTAGGTGGAATGGCCAAGAATATGAGCAAGAGTTCTCAGAATATTCCTTTTTATATGCTTTTTACTTTTGAGGCATATAAATATTCTGCAAACTCAAAACAACTACAATGAAGCCAGCTGTGGTGGTGCACACCTCAATATCAGCAGTCTCTGGGATGAGGCAAAAGGATGCCAAGATCAAACCCAGCTTGGGGAACTTAGCAACTTACTGAGACTTTGTCTCAGAAGAAAAAGTATGGTATGTAGTTCAGTGTGAAGGCCCTGGGTTCAATCCCTAGTAATACACATACACACTCACATACCTACACCCTTAATTCAGAAAACATAGAGTCAGACTTTAAAATACAAACATGAAAAAGCTCAATCCAAAGTCAACAGCATATTTATAAAAATCACATACACAAAAATCACTCATGTAACTTTTGAACATAGCACTCTGAATAAGAACAGAAAGAACTTGAAATCTTGAACTTTTCTGAGTGGGTTTATTAGCAGAAGTGGTATTAGCACAGTGATTCTGAAAATACCTTCTTTACGTTGTAGGACGGGAAATTCTGCTTTTCAGAACCATGGTTCTTTGTTGAAAAGGGATACAAATAAGGAATGAGGAAGATAAAAAAACCTCATGGTACATATTCAATTTGGAAGTATCAGTATTTTTTTAAATATATCTTTTTCTTGCATTTTTTTTTATCCCCGTTTCCTATAAGCAGTGACACCTCAGTAACAATGAGTGGAGTTACCATGCAATATTTGATTTCTTAACTGCATTAACCAATAATAGGCAGAAATAGTTAATTCCAGGTTTAAAGCACCCTGTTAGGGAAAGTACACGGTAAATTTGGAGAAAATATCACTCATTGTACCCCACAAACAAGGAAATACTTAAAATACTAATGGGAACGTGTCAGTAAGATATAGTAACTATGGGATGAGTAAAGGGGCTTCTCCTGGGAAAATCCCGGGCAGTCTGAGCATCAGTGAGAATGATAAATGAAATGGGCCAGGCATGGAGGTACTTGCCTGCAATCCCAGCACTCTGGAATGCTGAGGGAAGAGAATCACAAGTTTGAACTCAGCCTGGGCAACTTACAGACTTAGTGAGATCCTGCTCAAAATAAAACATTGTAAAGAGAATTTGGGATGTAGCTTAATGTGTGATTCAATCCCCAGTACAATAATAATAATAGAAATAAAATGTTGGTCAGAATATGAATTCCTGGCTACCATGCTCCCACTGAGATCCTGATTAATCAGTCTCAGTGGGAATTGACAATCTGATTTTCTAAGCAATTTACAGGCAATGCTGGTGATTCTCATCTATAGGCCTCAGTTAAAGCAGTGGGCCTCATTGCTTCTTTAAAGCAATGAGCTTTAAAACTTTGAATTTATGACAGAGAGAGATTATGCAGAAGGCATATCAAAGTGAAAGCTCATATTTATAGAAGAATACCACCTAGCAAATGTACAAGACATAATAGATTTAGAAAAAAAATAACTATTTTATAGTTCCCAGTGTAAAAATATAGGTAAGGATCATTGATGGATGCTAAAACTTATTAAATGAAAGATTTTAGTGGAACCTGATATCCACTAGATCTCAAAATATATTTATCATTTCAAACTACAGTACTCTTTAAGAAGAGAATAAAATGTTTATTTTTTACTAAGGGGAAATCTAGTGGGGACTATCATAATGGAAGCAATCAAATTTACTGTCACCAATAATAGGACCAACTAACACTATGATTCCTGAGTGGATGCAGTAGGAAATACATCATTTGTGGAATATTCTTGCCAAAAATATTTAACCAGAATCTAATCATAAAGACACAGATAAATCCAAACGATGGGATATTCTATAAAATATCTGTCCTGGACTCTTCAAAAAATTAAAAAAACAAAAACAAGAAAAGGTAGGGAAAATATTCTAAATTAAAAGTGGCATGACAAAATGCAACAGATTTTAAGTCAGGCATTCTATAGGTGATAGTTTTGAGGAAATTGGATTATGGACTGCTAAATAACATGCTTAAAATTTTGCTTGTTATAATGGTGCTGTGGTTGGGTAAGAGAAGGTTGCTTCTAAGGAGATACATGATGAGGTTTTGAAATACAAAGTATCAGAATGATTGTATCTCTATGGGGTGGGAGGAAACCGAAACAGAAATAGAGAATTTGGCCAAAAATGGCCAAATTGTAATGGTGAATTTAAGTGAAAATTGTATCTATGTTAATCTTGCTCTTCTTTTAACTTTTCTGAGCACTTGAAGTTTTTCAAACTAAAAAGTTGAAGAAAAATTAAATTCCCTTCCTTGCCTGTTCTGCAGTGAGTCAAATGAGGGTGCAAGGATGGGCATCTGGAGAGAAGATGGGGTTGTGAGCAAAAGAAGGGTAGGGACAAAGGGCATAATCTGGTAAACTAAGCTGGACAATACCAGTGCTTGCTCTACCAATATAAAAATCTACTGACAACACAGTAAAAGTTCATTTCTTATTCAAGTTACTGTTGACAAAGCTGACTCAGAGAGGTGATCTGCCCAAAAGCCAAACGCGTAATAAACCAGAGTTCTTCCCCAGTGCTGTCTCCAAAGGCTGTGTTCATTTCCTTATGCCCACTGTCCTGAATGGAGGGACTTGTCCAAGGGATTGAGATTCAACTGAGACCATCGCAAGTCCCAATCTACCATTCTTTTTACTCGCCATTATTGTATCCATGTTCCATCACCAAGAAGCCACCTGGGGCCATGATAAGACCTCACTGTAGGGTTCATACCATTGCTGCATTTGTTCTGTATGTACCTTTTAAAATGTTTTATGTCATAAGCACAATTTCAGGACATAATAGACACTCAGTCACTGCCCCTTGATGCTCACCTACTAGGAAGAAAACAGTAAAAAAGTATGTCTGTAAATAAGAGGTAGAAAGTAACAGAAATCAGCAAGTCATTTAAATAAGGATTCAGAAAGCACCTCTCTGCTCCTTTGGTTGGGGATCTAAAAGATTTGAACAAAGGCCTGAGGGAAATGTGTTCTAAAGTGGGAGAACAGCGAGTTGGAGGTAGGAGTGCTGTAATATGCTAGGAGTGATAATGGCCATAGAGAGAGCTGTGACTAGGTCAGGGGATGAAAACCAAGAGGCAGATACCAGGAATAGGGTGGGGGTAGGGGTAAGGAGAATGAGGATGGTTACAGGGAATACTGTGACCAGATTTTCATCTTTAAATCAGACCTCTTGGCAGAATTCTGGTGAAGAATGCAGTCACCCATACAAAACTTGGTGACAGTCTTTTAGTAGAGGTTTGGTTAGGAGCTATAATTGAAGGAAGAGCTGACACCATCTGCTGATGGATATGGGATCTGGAGGAAAAAGGAAGCTGTCTTCTAGTTTTGGGGCCCAAGAAACATCGTGGCTCACAGTCCCATTAGGTTTATAGAAACAAAGAGATTTAAGGGTAAAATCTGTATATGCCACATTATTGCTGAAGTCATTGTGTGATAATATTTATGTATATGTCTTTCCTTGACAATCAGAGGACTCAGTTTGATAATTATTTAGTCATTTTCTTTATATGCTTAAAATAGGGTTGAAAATATTTGTTGTGTCACCCCATAAGATTTTTGTGAGACCAAAATGAGGTAATAATTCATGAAAATACTATTCGTACATTTGTTATCTAATAACTATATTTTATATCTGTGTGGCACTTTCAAGATAGAATTTACTTTTTGCTTGAAGTAATTACAGCCACCACTATGGTAAAAATCCAGTGGACTGGAGTCTCTCTGACATTATTAGGTTGTGTTATATTAAAATAGTCCTTCATATACCAAAGGAGAAGTCACTAGTCACTCTGTCATGATCTCTGCTTTTGCCTCTGCAGAGAGATAGCACATGCAAACAAGAGCAGACCAATTTTGAGGTCTGCAGACCCCAGAGGGTGCTAGATCATGGGTTGTTTCCCCACATACTTGCATACACTGTAGTGATCAATCAGCCCTCTGAGACTTTAGTTCCATCTGCAGGAGTCAAGCACAGAACTTTCTCTATCTAAAATTCCTGATCTTCCTTGGTATGGTGCATGGTCACTGCTGTTTTATCTATTAAGACGTTCTTTTTTTTTCACCTACAATATTTAGAAAATCAGAAATATTTTAGTGATATTTGCCTTTCAGGATATTTAACTGATGCTTACCTTTTCCTCAAAGAGTTCAAATTTACTTGTTAAATCTTTAACCTAGAAACATTTCAGAGCCAGAGAAGGTGGTACATGGCTGTGATCCCAGCACTCTGGGCAGCTGAGGCAGAGGATCACAAGTTCAAGCCCAGCCTGGGCAATTTAGCAACATGAGGAAACTTTGTCTCAAAAAGGGGGGGGGAGGCTGGGTGGGATGTAGCTCAGTGGAAAGGCCCTGGAGTCCTCAGGAGAGAGAAAAAAAGAAAGACAGACAGACAAAGACATAGAGACAGACTGAGGCCAAGACCCACTGGCAGCAAAGAGAAGCATGCTAAGGAGAATGGGAGGAAATGTCAAAGAAAAGAAAGACCAGTAAAAACCTAAAGAAAAAAGCAAGTGATGGGAAAAAAATAGACCAGATTCTAGAGAAAAGCATTATAAGTGTACATGTTCTGAGGGAATATTAGCAGTGATTTTAAAGAATAGCTGCTATATGGGAAAAAACTTTGAAATGGCAGGAAAATGCTGCTTTATAAAGTTTGTTCAGTATTAGGAATGTATCTGCCTACCTCACATACCAGAGGCATCCAGTATTCTCAGTGATTTTCCAGACCATTTTCTGTGAATATTGCCACATGTTAAAACTGGGTGACAAGGGCACAACACACAAATTACCAAAAACTCAGGAACACTAGAGATATTTTCTATGAAAACATTTCCTATAGGAATAAATTAGTACTGCCTGTGTTGAAGATTACTAGGAAGATTCTCTTCTTAAAAATAAGGAAATTATATAGGAACATGTGCATATGAGGTTGTCATTATTTTGTTAAACTTAGAAAAAATTCTACCATGAACATTCTTTACTACCTCCCCTACCCACAGATCTTCATGAAATCGAATCTCTTCTTGTCATGATGTATGTTTCTTATACCTATTACTGCACTTAATTTATTTTGTCTGACTTATTTTTCCTTAAAAACTTCATTTTTATGAAAGTAATCTACTGGGGATACAGCTCAGTGGCACAGTGCCTGCCTGGCAAGTGCGAAGTCATGAGTTCAATTCCTGGTACAAAATTTAAAAAAAATGAAAGTAATCTGTTGGCATGGATTTTTTCTTTTTTGGTGGTGCTGAGGATCAAACCCCAGGGTCTGAAACATGCTAGGTGAAATCTCTATTACTAAGCAGTATTTTCAGCCTTGAATTTATTCTTATGTATGTGTTGGAAGCTCAGTGAAGACAGAGATCATGCCTTGATTATAAAAAAGTATTGCTGGATGTGGTGGCACATGCCTGTAATCCCAGCACTTGGGGGGCCAAGAGGCTGAGGTAGAAGGATCCCTACAAGCTCAAGACCAGCCTAGCCTAAATAGTGAGTTCAAGGCAAGTCTGAACTACATGGCAAGATTCAAAACACCAAAAACCAAAACAAAATACACACAAAAAACCATAAAACCACCACTAACAACAGTATTATGGCAATTAACAGCACAGGCCTTACAGTCAGACACACCAAAGTTTGAAACTTTGTTCTGGTACTCCTCAGTTAAATAAAACATAATTTTCTTGTGGTTGTAATTTAACATCATTTAGTCTCAATATTCATATCTGTAAAACTAAGATAATAATGGTTATTTTTGTCATGGCATTTGTGAACATGAAACAAGAAAATGTATGAGTGCATTTAGCCAGTGCTCAGCACATATAAGTATTCAACCCATGGTGACTATTATGTGTATGTCCGCTTTATTAATTGAATCCTTCCACGTTGGAATTCTCATTCCCTTCTAGGGAGGGCCCGGTACTAACACACTCTTCCTACCCCACCTCCAGCAAGGCTTGGGTGGGCTGGAAGCAGGCCTCTAGCCTCTACAGCAGCCCCTTGGACCCCAAATCTTAGAATACAGAGGAAAATAAAGATACAATAAGTCAAGGGAGCTGCCCCTGGATTCCTTTCATGGTTTCCTTTTCTGTTCTTAGCCCTGATTTGTTCCGCAAAGATCTGGGTGATTCTAATTCAATCTTCAGTTTCTTTGCCTCCTCCTGGTCCCTGGTCACAATACCTCTAGAGAGTCTCCTGGAGATGAGAACTTCAAGTGACCTACCTGTGTCTTAATGGGGTTTCTGGGAGTTAGGAACCGTCTTAGGCACCATCTCCAGCATGAAGCACTTACTGTTTCTTATTCAAAAGAATCTCTCCTACAATAAACACAGCACTTACTCTTCTACTGTAGCTACCAGCTTCATGTTGCTTCCCCTGTGAACTGCTAGGTCTCAGCGAGCAAAGTCTGAAGTTGCTTCCTGTTTTATCGGTAGGATAAGCTACATGTGTCCCTATGCAAGGAGTATTACATTGAATTCCACTGAAGCAGGTGTCAGAGCTGCAGCCTAGAGCTGAGCCCTAAACTCAGATCTCGCTCTTCATTCCAAGAACAAAGAATTTTAATGCTATTAGCAAACAGCTTATCTAAACTTTACTAGTCATATAAAATTAATAAAATAATTTACTCCAAATATTACTGTTCTAGATTGGCCAACATGTTAAGATTTTGCAAAATATAATAAACCTTCTCAATGATCATTATCACAGGGTTTTTAAAGCTTTCAGCTAAAAATAGGTATTTTCTAGAGTTGTTTAACTGAGATGAGGTGAAATAACATCTGAAGAAAAGTTTACCAACTCAGTTACTTGCTTTTCTCACTTGACATGGAAAAGAGTTACCTTGTGGTCATCAGTGTCTCTTTTGAGGCTTGGACCTTTTCACAACCTCATTTCTGCTTGATGAATGCTAAAGTATCTCTTGAATTTATGTGGCTTTTCACAAAGCCTGTCAGTTTCCTGAATCCTTCCATCAGCCCGTCGCCTGTGATGGCACAGCAGGGCTGCACATACCAGTTCCGGTCACTGCAGAGCTTCTTCACTTTGAACATTCTGGTAATGTCCTCGGCTGTCAGAGCTCCGGGCACATCCTGTTTGTTAGCTAATATGACAACCGGCACATGTTTAATATGTTCATTCTCCAAAATGTGCTTAAATTCTTTCCGGGAGGCCTCCAGTCGCTGTTTGTCTGTACTGTCCACAACATACACCAGCCCGTCAGTGTTCTCACAGTAGTAGCTCCAGGCAGTTCTCATTTTTTCTTGTCCTCCAACATCCCAGACTGTGAGTGAAAAATTGCTTTCCAACTGGATCATCTCCACATTGAAACCTATTGTTGGAATGGTTATAACATCCTTAGCAAGCTTTAATTTGTAAAGGAGAGTAGACTTTCCAGCTGAGTCAAGTCCCAGAAGAAGAATATGGGCTTGCTTGGTTTTCAGGGTTTTAGAGCTCAGCAGACCCATTTTAGGCTTTTTCTTCCTTAAAGACCTTTTCTTCTGCGTGGAGACAATGTGTCCTTTCTGGACCTTGCATGCGAATACTTGGGTGAACAGAAGAAAGCAAATGCTTCATGCTGTAGTATAGCCTGAGAAGGAGCCTGCATACATTTATATTGCAGCTTATCAACTTGATTATAGGCAAACAGCACTTTATTTGCAGTCCCAGCCAATCCGTATAACCGTATACCGTATAACCAGCTCAAAGGGGACATTCTTTGTGAGTGAATAGGATTAGGAGTGGCCTGCCTGGCTGAGGGTGCAACTTTATTCTCTTCTTGATGCTAAAACTAGGGAGGAAACCAAAGGCTCCAATGTCCCAGGAATATGGTTTGGCAACAGAATAAAAACACTTTTTATTTTAGCTTAAGTAACTTTAGATTTTTAAATAGAACTTCTGTTTCATTGACTCTCTTCTCCCAACTGTAAATAAGTAACCAGGGTACTTATATTGTAAAGAAAGTTTATCTCCCACTCCCTCTGCAGTATCTTAAGTACTTTCCTTTTGCCCAGATTACTCAGTTGGAAATTAGAAACACCCATGCTTAATTGAACCTTTCTCTTACAACCAGAGCATAATTTCTTGAATCTTCTGAGCTGAGTATTTATTCACAGAACCAAATTTATAAAGGGAAATTTATAACAGAAACATTTTTTAATTAAGAAGGCAGTCTGATGAAAGATGACAAAATTGAATACCTGCACATATTTATCTCTTCTTTCCAGATCTCTACCACATGATGGTAAAGGAAAAGAAAGTAAACCCATAGCAAGAAAAGCCAGAGTCCATCAGAGGATGAGAAGCTGCAACAAAATTCTAGAAGATGGAAAATAGATGAGTAATACCAAATATGGGATAAAGCTGAGGCTTAAAATGGACACATGAGATAGACAAGAGGTGCAAGAATGGGTGAGAGAAGAGGTATAGCAAGGCCTAAAAACCGAGGGAAATAACTAAAAGTCTCAATAAGGAACAGAAAGTACACACACACATACACTCACACACATCCCTGCCTGGCGAGTGGCCACCCAGGCAAAGAAACTGAAAAGGTGTTCCTTAGTTTGTTTTGTGTTTTTATTTTTGCAGTACTGGGCATTGAGACCATTGCCTTCACAGTGAACTGCATCCCCACCTCTTGGTCTCACTGTTCAAGATGGTCTTGAACTCACTGTGTAGCCCAGGCTGGCCTCAGACTCTCAGTGATCCTCCCTCCTCGGCCTCTTGAGTGCTGGGATTACAGGCGTGCACCGCCACACATGGGTTTTTGGTTTTCCTTTTCTTTTGAGACATTCTGGCTAACTCCCTAAATTCAGCAGGTTAGGCTCAAATTCACAATCTTCCTGCTTCTGCCTCAGAGTGCTGAGATTACAGATGTGCCTTGGCCACCACACCTTGCTAAGAGTTCTTCTAAAAATCTAATCTCAGAAAAAAAATCTGTTTTGACAGTTTTGAGTTTTCATAGTATAATAATACATCAGCATTGAATTAGCCTGTAGTAATCTGGCAAGTGGCAAATGTTTTATGCAGAGATCACAGACTATTTTCTAGGGCACAGAAGGTTCTATTTTAATTATAGCATGCAGAGAGAGACACAGAGAGAGAGAGAGAGAGAGAGAGAGAGAGAGAGAGAGAGAGAGAGAACTCAGAACTCTTCAAGAAAGTTTGAACGAAGGTAGTGCTGGGGAAAGAGCAACATATTCATTAAATTTTAATTAAAATTGACTTCATTAAACATTGTCATTAAATTTTTGTAGAGATTTGAGAGGATATTATATTCATAAAACAAAAAAACAGGATGCTATTAAAAAGATGATTGAGAAAAACAAAAATCTGACATTGAAAACTAACAACACAAATTTTTAAACATTTAAAAATATCCATGAAAGGCTAGAAGACAATATGGAAAGAATTTTTCAGAAAGTAGAAGATACAAAATATGCAAGAAAAGTTAAGAGATGAAAAGTATCAACTCAGAAGTCTCAACATCTGAATTATAAGGTCTCGTTCCAGAGAACAGAAAATATGAAAAAGTGAAAATTATTAAAGAAAAACACAGGACCATTTTCCAAAGCTAAAAGCTAATGAGGGCTGGGGATTTAGCTCAGTGGCTTAAGCGCCTGTCTGGCAAGCGTGAGGTTGTGAGTTTGATCCCTGGTACCAGACAAACAAAAAACCTAATGAATGAATTCTCCAGAATAAAAACCTCCTTTAATGCTTAACAATATTTTAAGAAGAGTTATCTTAAAGCATATGATGTATATTTTATTTTCATTAAAACATTTATTTTTGGTACTGGGATTAAACTCAGGGGTACTGTACCACAGAGTTACATCTCTGCCTTTTTTGCATTTTATTTTGAGACAGGATCTCATTAAATTTCACAGGCTGGCCTTGAACTTGTAATTCTCCTACCTCAGCCTTCTTAGTAGTTAGAATTATAGGTGTGTCTCACCATGCTCAGCTAAATATTTTTTTAAAAGTAACTAGACTATTTGGGATGCAGAAAACATTGATGATAAATTATGTAAACTTTTAAAAATTAAATTCTTTTTTGGTTTCTTTATAAAATTTTATTAGTATTTGTTTGCAGTACATAAAGATTATGCATATTCATAGTGGGGAGTTGGTATATGTATGTGACACATCGTAATTCTTTTTACTCCCTTCCACTTCCCCCTCTCTTGATCTCAAATGCTAAGCCAGTTCACTACATATCAGAAACCAAAAGCCCCAGTTTCACTCATTTATGCACCCTCCTGGGCAGGAGCATATATATGCCACCATCTGCTAGTTGCCATATCACAAACATAAATTAGACCTACACTTAAGTGGATTTCACTGGGGACAAATGTATATAAACAAAAACAATATACAAATTTATACAAGAAAAAACGAAGTATTTGGATAGTTGCAGCTTATTTCAGGAAGGAGTGTATCAGGAAAGTCTAGAAGATTAAATATTGAACCAGGAATATAAAGATCCGGTGGAGAATGAGTGTTCATTAAAGAAATGGTCTGTGTGACCAGAGTCTCAACCATGGAAAATGGGATGGATATAGAAAAATGACAGTTTACGTACATGTAGTTTTCTCTATAGACATGTAACTGCCATGAGAAAATAATGCCATTAGATAATCTAGATTGTAGGATACTATACAACAGACCCAGACTCTTCAAAATGCATTCAAGTCATGAATGACAGAAGAAAAAATTAAAAAGCAGCAGGAGTAGAATTTCTCTTCTGTCAAGGGAGTGACACAATTTTTTTCTCATTGATTTTTGTGAGCATTTACAAATTTTTTAACACCTTTTCCTACTGTACCAAAACACTGGTGGATTCACTTGTCCCTGCCAAACCTGAAGCAAGGCAAGATGTTTGTTTTCTGTAAATCATTATAGGATATGCAAATAAAGGTAAGATTGTGACAGTTACTGGCAGGACCTGTGGTGCCACTGGAGATTTGTTTTAAAGCACAGGAATGAAAGGAAGAAACATTTTTCAAAAACACCTTACCATGGAGAGGGAACAACAAAACAATCCTAAATTGGAAGTTTAACTATACACAGTACTAACCAAATGAAAATTCACAAACGTATCTCATGGAAGACAGTGGACTTTGTCCATTATCTTTATTTTTCACTAATAAGGGAAAATCAGGATGTCGTTGTATAACTTGCTTAACTTGTGCAGTCTTAGACAACCCTGCTTTTTGTTTTTATCTTCTTTTAAGTAAACTTTTTGGAAAATTTATCTGCAATGTACATTTAGAAAGATACAAAACTATAAACATGCATCTCAAAATTATCACAAATTGAAAATATTCATATAACTACCAAGGCCAACCTTACTTTTTAATGTCACATTTTGTTGCAAGCAAAAATTCCATATCTCAAATGTTTCTAACCATTTTTAGAAACATACTATGGTCTAGAAAAAGTCATTCTGTCCCAGTTGAGGTACTTTGATGTTGTAAAGAAAGGTATGCTCCAATCTAAAGTTTTTCCTAATGCCATTTCCTCTAGACAAAACCAACACTTTCACTCACATCTCTGAAAGTAGAGTGTTTTTCTTCCTCTCACATGGGTAAACCGCTGGATCTGAATTCAGATCTAGCCGCTTGTGCTCACTAAACATACAATAGTAATTAAAAAGGGGATGCTGCTGTAATTACATTACATTAAATAAATGTGAAAAGACATTTCACAGAACCTGGCATGTGATTGATACATGTTTCTCCCTCCTCTAATCATTTTTGTATACTTGCCAAGATTTAAAAATAACCTGTGGGGCTGGGGATTAGCTCAATGACAACACTTGCTGTGTGTTCAAACACCAGCACCACATTCAAGCAATACAATTATGTATTGATTTTAAAATAACTGTAATTTTAACCTTTTCCAGGGGAGAAACAAATTGACAATTGCCACAGACATACTGTATTTCTTTGGGAGAGTAGATCACCGTGTGTTAGACTCCTTTCCCAGTACATCAACAGTTTTATCCACACGCCCCAGTAAGATTAAAATGAACAGGGATACAGTACAGGAAGGTAGTCTGAAAGCTGGCTAGAACTTGGCAAGCACAGTTGCATCCCTTTGCCCTGGTGAAAATTGGGGATTTATTTAAGGACTGATGAGTCAGACATCTTTGGCCCATGTGAAGCTCTCAGTATCTTCCTGAATGTCTGCCCAGCCAGCAGCAAGAGGGCCCAAAAGAACTGGGCTGGGCAACCTGACCACCATTCATCTAACTGGCTCCCTTTAACTGCAGTGAAAAAATAATCAAAATGGTTTGCACATGTCTCCGTTCTTATCTCTCATTTAATGAACTATAAATCTCTGATTACTTGATTTTTACTGAGTATACTCTAAATGACAAGCACTATCTGCTGTTTTCAGAATGATTGACAGTTCAAAAAGTAACAGGGTCCAATGCTTTTTCAAATCTTTTAAAAATACTCTGTACATAGTCTTCCTGTTTTAGAATAGAAATATTTTATTATATAAACATCTTTAAAATTTTAAGCCTGATGTAATTATGAATTGTCTATCTTTGTTTTTGCTCACATACATATATCATTTTTACGTACTTGTTTATTTGTCAAAGTTATATTGAGCATGTAATATGAGGCAAGAGTCTATCTAGAATGCAAAACAGCCTCCATTTTTAAAGAATCAAGAGTTCAGTGAAAGGCACAACTTGGTATAAATATTGTTGTAAATAAGATAATAGGACTTTAAGGATGCGTAGAAGTCATAAAAAAAAAAAGATGAAACAGAAAGACATGTCCAGGAAACTGGAAGCAGTTCCACAGTGCTGGAGTTGGAACGTGGGATGACAGAGAAGGAAAAGGTGAGGTGCTCACATCGTTGATACAGCCAAGACTCGGGCATTTTGTAAGTGGAAAGAGTACTCGTAAGGAGTATGCCAGAAAACAGGTGCAGACAGGAGTGACCTGAAGAAATGAGGTACATGGTTTATATTTGCTGGCCAGATCAGATTTATTGTTAGCAACTGTTTTGAGAGGGAGTCTAAATTTATCTTAGCCCTACAGGAAAAAGTACTCTGCTCAATTAGCAGTATCTGCTATGAGTGTGAGAGGGCATATTTTACCATATTTGTTATCAGTCTCTGGTATCAGACACAAACAACATGATTTCAAACCCTGTAATTTCTCCTCATAGTTGAGGCTACTTGGTCCTTTTTAGAAAATAAAAGTTCCATTCCTGATCTGAGAGAAGTACTTACTCAGTGTCAATCCTTCTTTCTAAGATCCAGAAGAGTTGTCCTAACTATGAATCCAATCATAACACTATATCCTAATTATTTTTTCAGTGCTGGTGATCAAATCCAAGACCTTATGCATGCTAGCCAACCTCTCTGTCATTGAGCTATCGCCTCAGCCCCAGCATCCTACATTTTACAACCAGAATACAACAGGATATCAATATGTAGTTCAAGCAGCCTTGAACTTACTTTGTGGCCCAAGTTGGCCTTGAATCCTGGCTATTCTCCTGCCTCAGCCTCCTGAGTGCTGAGATTACAGGTGTGTGCTACCATGCCTGGCTTAGACTACATTTTTTAACAGTCCTTACTGTTAAACCCAGCTGTGATGATGAAGCTCTTGCATGCCAGGCTCTTCCTAAAATAGATGCTTTGACTCACATTGGCTATAGACTTTCCAAAACAAGCATCCTTAACCCTCAGACTCTAACCTTCAGAGTAAACCCTTATTAATCATTGAAAACCTCTTGATTGTTGAGTATGGGCTTTTCATTATCAGCTGCTATGGATTCCCTGACAATTTTCTGTATGGTAACCCTTTATACAATACTTGTCCAGTCAAAAAATACACATACTTTACATGAAAACATTTACAAGCTGAGTACAGTGGTGTATATCTGCAAATCCCAGCTACATAGGAAACTGAGGCTTAAAGCCAGCCTAGGCAACTTAGCAAGATCCTGTCAAAAAAAAAAAAAAATATATATATATATATATATATATGAAATATACATATTTAGAAGAACTAAAATTCACAGAAATATTATATCATCTTTAAATTAGCTTTAAAATTTTTATATTTTTAATTCCATGGATTGACAGAAATGAAATTTATTCATTCAGCAAATACCTTTATCCCAGCAATTAGACAAATGTTTATTAAGCGCCCCATGCCAAGCCCAGCACCAGGAACTGCGGAGGGTAGTGACACAGGCTCCTAAGACAGCCTACTAAAGAGTGTGACTCCATCGCAGGTCAATGGAGCCTTCCCAGGAAGGCAGTGTAGCTGCTGGAGGCTGAGGCCTGGGGTGTCACACTGACTAGGAGCAAAGGGGAACTTATCTCTCAGAATTACTTGAATATTTGTCAGAGAGTCCAGATTGTTGGGGCCCTTCAGCTGAAGCTCTCTGCCATGAGACTATTCCTGCTGTAAAGTACCACTTCCCTAGGGGTTTAGGCAGAAAGGATCCTGAAAAATCTTGTTTTTGTTTTGTTTTGTGCTGTGTTTTGTTTTTGGTGTTTGGAGGTTGTTTCTTTGTTTTGTTTTGTGAGACAAGGTCTCAGCATATAATTCAGGATACCCTCAAACTTGTGGCAGACCTCCTGCCTTGGTCTCCTGATTGCTGGGATTACAGGCAGGTGCCACCACTCCTAGCTAAAGAGAGTCTTCTGTCTGCATGTTTGAGCTCAGAGTTCCCAACTGTGGTTGAAGGAGTGCCTCCCTTTCTTGGATAATATGTAGGAGCTAGGTGTCCAACATTAGCCAGTCTGATGACCTAACCAAGCTTCTGCCTGGCTGAGATTAGTTGAATGAATAGTTTTCATTCCAACCTACACAAAAATTTTCTCCAGAATCCCATCCTTATAGGGTCCTTATAACTCAATATCTGATGTAGCCTACTAAAATAATAGACACAGTTTTCACCCAGGAAAGGAGGGATTTATCCTCTCAGAACATCAAGGAAGTCAAATTTTAGTATAAAATGCTCTTAAATATTAAGCAACACCTAGGGAGGCCTAAATATAAGACAATCATCCAAGAGTCTCAGATCAGAGAAAAGTTACAGATGTTGTGATTGTCTAGCTAGAAAACGCAGAAAACAGAGTGACAAGCTGAAAATGTACATTGTAGGCTTTGGGGATATAGCTCAGTGGTAAAGTGCCTATCTGGCAAGCACACAGTCTTGAATTCGATTCCTGGTACCCAAAACAAAAAAAAAAGGACATTACGGCCAGTCAAAAAATCAACATACAAAGATAAGTAGCCTTACCTCTTGGCCAAAAATAATTGAGAAATATCACATCCTAATAGTGATTATAAAATATCTAGAAACAAGTAGTCTGTAAAATATCTAAGAATACACTTGATAATATATGCACATGACCTGTATGAAGAAAATAACAAATCTTCATTGCTGGTCTTAAAAGTAACTGAATACAAAAAAAAAAAAAAATACCAGTTGACTCCTAATCTACAAATTAAATTCAGTACTAATGAGAAATTGTTGGTGAGAAACGTTGATGGAGCATTTACTTGTGAGTCAGTTACTCAGCTTTAAGGGTACAGTGGGGAGTAGCACAGACAGGGCTCCTGCCCTCACATTTGCATTCTGATGCAGGCAAGAGTGAGGAGAGAAGACACACACAGATAATCCAGGTAATTTCAGGTAATCACAAGTGCTATGGAGAACAGATCATTGGTGGAGTCTGACAAGAGAAAAGGCCAGGGAAAGAATCCTGTTTTAACCAGGGTGATCAGAGAAAGCCTCCCTGAAGAGGTGACACGAATTGAAACCTGGATTCTGAGAAGTAACAGAAAGAGCAACAGCAAAGTCCCTACATCAACAATGCTCCTGCTCAGCTAAGTAACAGAGTGAGGGGACCATGACTAGAACCTAGTTGAAAAGGGAGAGAATTGGGGAAAACAAGATAGAGCATTAGCAGGGACAGTGGTATAGGGATTGTCTGCTACAGCAAGCCGCTTGAATTTTGTTCTGGATTCCACTGGGCAGTTGTAAGCAGGGAAGTGACATCATTTGAGGACCATTTGGTTGCTGTGCTGTGAGTGAGCAGGCGGGAAGGGAGGGCTGGAAACGAGGAAGCAGTGACACTAGTTAGAAGACACATGAAGCTGACCTAGGAGATGACAGTAACACAGACTAGGGCAGATGAGACAGAGGAAGTCAGACGTGATCAGGTTCAAGACACAATTGGGGAGCAGCAGACAGAGGAGGGGCTTAGATGGGTGAGCAGTACTGACAGCCTTGAGAAACTTCCCAGGGTGTTCTGTTGGTTTTGGTTTGTTTGTTTGTTTGTTTGTTTGTTTGACTGAACAACTAGGAGGAACCCTTTACTGAGGAAAGAGACAAGAGGCATGTAAGGAAAAAAAAACTATAGTTAAAAATGTCAGCTCTTTAATAAAACTTGACAAGCTGATGAAAATCTAATACACAATAAAAAACAGACAAAAAGAACCAAAAACTACCATGAAAAATAAGCAGTTAAAAAAACAAAAAGAGCAGGGTAGGAAGTAGACCAGCCCTTTACTAGATACTTTTACATAAAAATATTTACACAAAGCTCAGAGAAGCAAGTGTACAAATACAAACTTACACACACAACTGTATTTGCTGGTAATTGCAATCCCTGTATCTCCAGCTCTCCTTTGTAGAGAGGCGGCCACATATTAAGGATGGCTAAGCAGCGAGCAGGTGAAGTCCAGGCATCTGATGACATCCTAGGAGGCACCATCCCCACCCCACCCCACCGCTCCTTTTAGATTCTTCATCTGCTTCCCTTTGGAATTAGAGGCAAATAGGGCCTTTATTTGGTGTAACCCACTGGCAAGTCTTTGGGTCTTTTTGTTTGTTTGTTTTGTTTTCTCTTTTGAGAGGGGGTTATGTAGTTCAGGTCAGCCCTTGAACTCACTAAATAGACTAGGCTGGCTTCAAACTCATAACATTTCTCCCACCTCACCCAACCAGTGCCAGGATTACAGGCATGTGCCACCATGCCTGGCTCAAATATAATTCTTAATAAATAGGAGACTTTCAAGTCAACAGTGTTGTAAACATTTATTGTACATTGGGAAACCAGGCTGTGCATTAAAAAGTGTAGAGAAATTAGAAGTCTAAACCTAAGGAAGCAGAATGATAAAACCATCAAACCATTAGAGCAAGGGTGAGAAAGCCATTGATACTACTCACCAACAGATTGGTTTGCTCCCTCTGTAGGCACAGTAGGGCTGGACAATATTTCCTGCCTCCTTGTGGTTCACTGGGCCATGCAACTGGTTCTGGCAGGGGAGTTGTAGTGAAAGGAGTATGAACACTTCTGGCCAACTATTTCAGTACCGTACTTGTATGAAATCTTTCAGAGCTCTTGCTGCCCTCCACTGCAGTGACCAGGAGTGTTTTCTATAGTGATTGCTCCATCAGCCTAGCCCCCAGGGTAAGGAACAGTAATGACACAGTTTTCAATAGGCTTCTAATGGATAGGTAGTGCTCATAACAAAAAAGTAACATGACCATGAAAATAAATGACTTTTGGTTACAAACTATCAAGATACTGGTTTATAGGCCAGGTATGGTGGTATACACCTGTAATCCCAGCACTCGGGAAGCTGAGGCAAAAGGATAGTCATGAGTTCAAAGTCAGCCAGGGGTACATAGTGAACTGCACAGTGAGTCTCTATCTTAAAAAAAAAAAAAGATACTAGTTTGTTGCTATTGCACAATCCAGTTTATTCTGGCTGATATGAGAAATAAAATAAAAATCTTGTCTTACTATGCAGTGAGTAAAAATAATAAGATCAGTGCCTATGTACTTATGTGAAGAGCTAGCTAAAAGCATTGTTAAGGAGAAAATATTCTAAAAACGGTACAGTTGATATAGTATTATTAATCTTCACCCCAAAGAAAAATCTGTTTCTACAGATGCATACATATTAATGCATAGAAAAATTGAGAAAGACACACATAAATTTGGTAAGTGTGGTTACCTCTAGGAGAGGCACGGTATGAAGATTTATGCTTTTACCTACATTTTTTAGATTTTTAACTTAAAAGGCACATATGAAAGAAAATTACATAACATATACATAAAAGACATGTATATACGTATATACTTAAAAGACAAGTATGAAAGAAAATTACATAATATATACATTTTTAAAAGAAGAGAAAGACATTGAAATGATCATAAGTGTACCCACCACATAGAAGAAACAGAACATCACCAATTCCACCAGACTTCTGTGACCCTAAAGGACGGCATGTGCTCCCATGTCCCAGAAATAGAACATTAACCTAAAGCTTAGTGTCCTTTATTCATTACTTTTTTTGTTTCATTTTTCTATAGCAAAAAATACACATTCCTCAGTAATATTATTTACTTTTTACTGTTTTTAATATTTATAGAAGTGAATTCATCTACAATTCCTTTTGCAAAGTTACCTTTCTAAGTAATATTACTGAGGAATATGTATTTTTTATGTAAAAGTATTCTTAATACTACATGTAGAATTAGTTCATAAATTTTCACTTTAAAATATTTTAAGTATCCATTCATGCTGTTTGTTGTTAGTGACTAGGATCTCCTGGGGATTTTGCTCTTATAGATAATGTCTTTATGAATATACCTTTTTTATTTGGCAGTATTGGTGATTGAGTGCAGAGGCTTCAATGCAATGCTTCACCTCCAGCCCTTTTTCTATTTTTTTCTTTTGAGACATGGAGTCTTGCTAAATAACTGAAATTTGCAATCCTCCTGCCTCAGCCTACCAGAGTGCAAAAACGACAGTAATAACAACTGAGATTTATGACATACTTTGGTATTTTATTTTGCATTTTTTACTCACTTTTCAATGATTTGTCCTGATCTTTGTTTCAACTAATTGAAAGTTTTTCTTTTGCTTATCCTTTATTTGTCTCAGCTGACTTGGGAATTATACAATTGAATTCTACTTTTTAATATTTACTCTAAGATACTCTCCAAAATTCCCACCCTCTGGTATGTAATTCCTTCCCCTCTTTGAGTGTGGCTGGAACTGTGGCTATAATAGGTGTCACTTTCATGATTAGATTATATGGCAAAGGAGACTTTTGAAGATATAAGATCCTATATTAGATGGCTTTGAGTTAGTCAAAAGAAAAATAATCCTGGGTGTGCCAGTGGTAATCATCAACCCCTTGAAAAGGACCTGAAGAGGTAGAATCAAAGTAGTAGGTTTGCCCTTCCACCCTACAAGAAAGCAGTCATAAATTTTCTATGAAGTGAGGCAATCTCTAGTAGCTGAAGCTTCATGTCTATAGCAAGGAACATAATTATGCAAAATATTTCAAATGAAACTCAGCTTGGCCAGGATCTTGATTATAGTCTTATAAGATGCTAAATAGAAGATTCAGCTAAACCATAGCTGGACTTCTGACTCATGGAAACTGAGAAATGCAGTGTTAAGTTGTTAAACTTGTGTTAATTTGCTAGGCAACAATAGCAAATACTTACCTTAGAAATTTTAGCATTCATATTTAATGTCTGAAAGTCAATTATCTTTACTGCCTTTAGGAAAATACACATTCCTTAAGAATGTTTTATTTCTCTTTTACCATTCTTTCATTCTTGTTATCAAGGTATACCTAGATGATTTATTTAATCCATAAGGTAAACATTATTATCAGTATTTCATTCAGTAAATGTTTGCTAGATTTATGTACATTTCTTATACTTGGACTTTCTCTTCAGTTGTCTCTTATTTTGAAGTATATTCTCTAAATCATAAAATAAGGATTTGCTGTACCAAAGGCTCTCGATCCTTTTAGTCAGAAAATATTTCACCCTCATGTTTGAAAGTTTATTTGCTGGAAATAATGGTATAGTTCAACATTAATCTTTCATGAACACAAACCACTTGCTAGGGTTTCGATGTGGTTTGTTTCCCCAGTGTTTCATAATAGAGATGTTAAGGTGCGTAGGATTTCAGTGAGGGCAGGTGAGAGGTCTTTAGGTCATTAAAAGTGCCACTCTTGCAGGAAATTAGGGAGTTCTCTTGGAATTCTGAGTTAGTTTTAATGAGAGCAAGTTGTTACAAGACAGGCCTGATCCCTTAGTCATGCTCCACTTTCCTGTCTCAAAATGTAATCTTTTCCTCCCACGTATCCTCCTGCCATTGTGATCCTCAGCAGAGACAAGCTAGTGCCAGTGCCAGATCCTTCAGTCTCCAGGACTATGAGATAAATAGACCTCTTTTCTTTATAAAATTGCTCAACATCAGATATTTCATTATAGTAAGACTCATACACCATTCTATTGTTTGAATTCTTTGTTGCTGTTGAGAAATCCCCTAGTCCACTTAAATGTAGTTCTTTTCTAAATAAATTGTCTTTCTCTTTAGGAACTTCTAACATAATCTCCTTGCTTTTATCACTATAATATTTCTAGGTGTAACTGTGGAAATCAGTGTGAAGATTTCTCAAAAAAACTAGGGTTAGAGATTCCAGTTTGACCCAACTATTCCCCTTCTGGGTATTTTCCCAGCAGAATTGAAAACATCATACCACAGCAATAAAGGTGCACCCATGTTTATAGCTGTACAATTTGTAATAGCCGGATCTTGGAAACTACCCAAGTGCCCATCAACTGAGGAATGGATAAAAAAAGATGTGGTATTTTTATACAATGAAATAGTGCTCAGCCATAAAGAATAATAAACTTGAGGCTTTTATAGGTAAATGGATGCAACTAGAAACCATACTCATAAGTGAAATAAATCACAATTGCATGTGTAAACACCATATTGTCTCACTAGTATAAGACACAGAAAAAGTAAATACAGACCAAAAATTACAACAGACATAGTAAAAGGGAAAGAAATTGCTCAAAGGAAATATAACAACCATTGTTAAATTCCTATCATTTTGGTTTGAAATTCTATATTGCTATCGTATTGTCATTGTTGTCATTTTGCTTTTTTGTTTTTTTTGCTTCTTGATTTTTCTGGTTTTTTCTCTTTAAAATAAAAAAATTTTAAATGCCAGTAATATGTTACAAACATTCAGTATTAATGAGAGTAAAAATTAATATGGTCTTTTTGAAAGGTAGTTTGGCAGTGTATGCCAATTTACAATATATTTTTTGAGCCACTAATTAGAAGAGGTACTATTCTACCAGATCCCCAATGGTTAATAATTTCTTTCTATAAATCAGTGAGTGCAAGGGTTTTGAACTCAAAGAGGCAGTGTATCATCTTTCTCAATGCCAGGACAAAATACCTGACACCAGCAGTTTAAGAAGAAGAGGTTTACTTTGGCTCACGATTTCAGGTCATGGGCATCTGGCCCTGAGACACAACATCATGGCAAAGGGCATGCTGGAAGAAAATTCTCAACTCACAGCTTCCAGAAAGCAGACAGACAGTGAAGGAACTCCAGTAGTTCCCAAGTTCACCCCTCAATGGCCCACCCAGACATAACAGAAGTGTGCTTTACTAACCCCCTAGGCAACCCTCAAACTAATCAAGTTGCCAATAGAGATTAACTGTCACAAAGCAAATATCAGTTAGAAACGTGACTGTGTTTTCTTTTCAAGGTAACATTAAGTTTTTAGGTATTATTTCCTCTGGTTCCTCAGCACTCAGATGGTCTCTCATCCTTAACTGATGACCTGCCAATTATATCTGTGGAGCAAGCAGATGTCTTGAGGTCAATCACCCTGGCTATTACCTGGTCATGGGTTCTCTTTATATGAGCCTCCTCCTCCTTTTGAACAAGATGATAGATAGTAATGATATCTGATGACATTTACTTTCTCATTGGAGTATGAAGATAGCTTCATCTCTTTATTGGCAGAGATATTACAAAGTAGAAGGCATACAAAAATCCTTAAGATATACAAATGCTTGAAAGGATACTGTCTATTCTGCTGTGCAGGGGAAAAGGCTACCTAGGTGTTAAAACATTATACGTCTCTCTTATAGTCATATAATGTACATAAATTACCCCATCGACCAGAATGATCTAATGATGTGTCATTCCAACTTCATGCAATTTAGCAAGTCCATTTGTTTTACAAATAAGGATTTTATGACAAATAACCAAGAAAATCACTTCCTCAGGATTGTTCCCAGTACCTATATGCATCCTTTAATCCAGTAAATCAGCTTTTAGAAAGCTATCCTTTGAAGAACAGTTTTTTGTTCATGTCTGAAGAAATACATATAAGGACAAATGTTTGTTTCTTCATTGTAAGAACAATCTACATAACCATCAGTTGAAAAGCTAAGTATATTTTAAGTATATTTTCATTCTTCTGAGCTATGGAATATTTTACATTAGCTAAAAAAGAGAACAGAGAAGGTATATGACATGAAAAAGGGTATTAGATGAAGTAAAAAATGCAAGTTGTAATACACAACTGCACAAAATCTTTTAGGTTGAATATGTATAGCTTAAAATGTATGATTAGCAAAAATATTTTATTTGTGTGTATATATCTATTCATACATAATTATATCTATCTTAATAGATATAAAATGTGTATATGAAATGCACAAAGAAAGGGGTTTGGAAGGCTATTCTTTTAGCACTATGCAACGGAGAAGATTGGCATGAAATGGTAATAGAAAATTTAGGTTTTTTTAGTACTATTTTATTATGTTACTATATCAGCCCATTTCCATTGCTGTATGAAAGTACCTGAGGCTGGATATTTATGTAAAGAAAGATTTAGCTCACAGTTTGGGAGGCTGAAATCTAAGATGGGGTCCATCAGTTCAGCCTCTAGTGAGGGCTTCATGGCTAATGACATCACAGTGGTGGGAATGAATAGAGAAGAGATAACATAGCAAGACAGGGTGCCAAAGACCAGAAGAGGGGCCCATCTTGCTGTTTTTAATATAGTAATTCACTCTTAAGAGAACTTGCTATGGGTGAGTGTTGATGAGGGTGAAAATGATCAAAATATGTTATATATAAATAAGCCAAAATGAAACCTATTGATCCATATAGTCAATATGCACTAATTTAAAAATCAAACTAAAAAAAGAGAGAACTCCTTTATTAAAACTAGCATTAATTTCTTCCTCAAGCCATGTCACCAGTGGCCGAATTGCTTTCCACCAGGCCCACCTCTTACAGGTTCCACCACAAGCGTCCAGGAAATGAGGCTTTAAGGATACACTCAAATCATCTGCAAACCATAGCAGGTTCATTAAGAACTCTTCATCTATACTTAGATAATTTAAAATTTTTAAAAATAATTTGTATTTATGAAGATGAAGTTGATAAGATTAAAGGAGCCAGAGGAGAGTGCTTGGTCAATGCCAGCAGAGATAAGAGAAAGTCTGACTAAGGATCTGAGGGCAGATGTTCTCAGATTTATGCATTCATTTTATAAAATTCTGAAATCTTTAATCATGCATCTACTGTATGCTAGACATTGTACAAAGAAATATTCAGACGCCAAAGCCTTCTGGAAGTTCACAAAGAAGTAAAGAAACATTCATAAAGCAGGGAGACCAGCAGTAAGACCCAGTTATGGCTCATGAATCAGAGAAGTGACAAGAAAGAAAGAAGCCAGCCGTGTCCTTCCCAGGGCAAGACATGGCTTTGCAGCCTTCTTCTGACCCCCAAAGAGCATAATGTATTTTGTCTTGGCTGAAAGCCAAGATTGACTCTGTAAAGGCTGTATATTTTACTTTAGGAATTACATGACTTCTGGCCAAATAGGATCTGTCCTGAATGTAGGCAATAAAATCTTTTCTGTAGCTCACAAGACTTTTTCAACTATAACAAAATAGACAGCTCAGTTTTAGTACCTTCAGTCACCTCTCTCCACCGCTTCTAGCTTCTAGTAGAATCAATCCTCACTGAATTTTTAGGTTTCAAAGTAAATTTATAAAATTTCTGGCACAAATAATAGACTAAGAGAATGACTTTTAGGGGGTCAAAAGCTAAAATTAATCCCATAAGCATTTTATTTTGTGAGAATACATGATATCACAATGAGTTTTCCTTCCTGAATTCCTTCCTGGTAGAGATGCCATAACACAACACCACAGCTGGGTGGCTTAAACAACAGAAATTTATGTTTCGTAGTTCTGTGGTCTGGGAGTTTAAGAGCAAATAATCTGCATATCTGGTTTCTGATGAGGCCCCTCTTCCTGGCAGGCAGACAGATGCCTTCTCTCTGACTTGGTCCTCACATGGACTTTCCTGTGTGCAAAAGCTCCAGTGTCTCTACATCTTTCTAGAAGGGCATCTGTCTAACTGAATTGGATTCCTATACTTACAACCTCAGTTAATCTTAATTATCTCCTTAAAGTTTGTATCTCTTCATATAATCTTGACCATGTAAAGTTTGGGGGACAGAATTTAGTCCATTACCCTTCCTTAATGTGGAGGACCACCTGGATGCCTGTCCTTCAATAAAGAGCAATTATCTCCATTTTGGCTAAACCTGACCCTGTCTCCATGTACTGGTATGTACAGAGCTGGCCAGGCCATTTCTTTATCCCTTCAGCTGGCTCTAAGCAATGTAAACAGAGCCAGTTGAGGTACTGATGCATAACCTTTGAAGCAAGGAGACAGTGAAGAGTCTCTGTTTCCCCGCCCCATGACTCCCAAAAAACATGTTGGGCTGAGTGGGATAAAGAACCACCACTCCATACTCCACTGCTGTCAACTAGGATTAAATCTGTGATAAGAGGCTATGACTTCCCAGAGCAGAAAAGTTTACACATCAGAACTGAAGCGCAGACCCCAAAACATTAGGTGCTACCTCAATTGTGTTATGCAGATGGATTTGTCTGCATATCCTTCCCTCTGCATATTGCAGAGGTGATCTCAGGCCACCTATCTAGCCCAGCTCATAGTACTCATACACTTTTCACCTTTCTCACAGTCACTCAGCCTCAAGCCATGTTTTTCCTCATGAGTTAATAAAATCCAGGTTGGGCCCTGGGCCAAGGCCTTTGTTCTTGTGAACCACCATCTTGGCTGGACTTAGGACCCCCTTGGCTCCCAGTAACTATGAATATGTCTTAGTGTCTTTATTTTCACTGTGGGTTGCACTCAAAGTGGTAGATTGGAATAAACTTACTGGAATTCCAATAACCTTTTCCATGTGATTATTATAAATATAAACTTACTGGACTGAGTTGAAGACTAGGAAGGGCTCTTTATACTTAAGTTTGTTAAATCAGCTCTATCCAAAAAGGAGTACAGTAAAATTACATTTTTTCTAGTAGCCACACTTTTAAAAAAGTAAATAGAAATAAGTAAAATTAACTATTATGTCTTGCTTAAACATTTCTAAAACATATAAACTATATTAAAATTATTAATAGTTATAATGTATTCTTTTTTATTTAAAGAGAAAAAAACATGAAAAGGGTAGAAATAATGCAAAATTTCAAAAAAAAAAGATAAACAGTAAGAAATAACTAGTTGATAAATTACATATTGTCCTCTTAGAAATAGTTGTTCAAGTGACAAAATTAAAGCATATAAAGTATTCAAACAGTGAAACTGTAAACAGCTACCCATGCATGAATCTCTACAAGTATTTCTATCCTTTCTGTATTAGAGGGAAAACAAAACATAGAAAGACAAAACAAAACAAATTCCTATAAAAACATGAAACCAAAAAGTCATATAAAACTACAGTACAAGGTGATCTACAATGATTACTGTGTTGTTTCTTATTATCTTCAATAGAATGTCTATATCATCAGGCATAATTGAATATAGCAGTATAATTGAGTATAGCAGTACATAACAATATTAGTAAAAATAAAACATTGTAGACAGTATAAAACTTCAAAGGCAGGTAATAATCAAACCAAAGTGGATATTCTAGTGAATCTTGTCATCTTCAGCTAGTTGCCTATACTCTCAGACTTGACACTATCAATCATAACATCTTTGAATAAAATCTATCAATACAAAACAGCGATCTCACAAACCAGATTCGATTACAATCAGTCATGATAAAACAGTGTAAGTTATACAGAGCTTCAAATTAAATTAATAGGAAATTAAGGATGATTACCATACATCTTGCTATTTTCAGGATTACTGTCTGTGCCCTCAAATCTAGTACAAGTAGACAAACTGGAGCAGAATATAATCCAGCTAAGCAGAGGGGTGTGAGTAATGTGGATTTTAAATCCTAGTACACTATTAACAATATTGTCTGCCTTCTTTTTTTAGGCCATTCCTCCCCTTTCACTCCCACAGGGTGCTACACATTTTTGGTCCCACCAACTCCCTCAGTTTTTAGATTGGGGGGTCAACCTGCTTTTTACCTAAGTGGTTCTAAAACTTCTCACTCCTGATCTCAAATTGTATTCCTTTACCCACAAAAGCCTCAAGGTTTTCCTTTGTTATAGCTGAGTAGTTCTCTACTGCACACATAAGTATCCTGTCTTTCCAACCTATCTGCAGGTGGTAGTTGAGTTGCTCCTGTTTCTCTCTGGCTCGCTGTCACATAAAGCATTGTTTTCTCATATTTGATTTTCAGTCCATAAACCCTCTCTCAGGTTGATTATAGTTCCTATACAGAGCATCTCAATGGACCCTACCTCCTGATCTACTCTGCCTTTTTTTTTGGGGGGGGGTATCAAGGCCATCTATGTTAGAGATTATAGCCAACCTTCTCTGCCTCATTTCTGCTATGCTATGAAATGGAAACTGCTGTGATCTTGATGGGCTTTCCTTTATAGGTAATCTGTTTCTTTTCTCTGACAGTTTTAATATTCTGCTTTTATATTGAATTTATGGTATCTTGATTATTATATGCCTGGGTGTAGCTCTGTTTTGGTTGTAGTGGCTGGAGTTCTGTATGCCTCACATAACCGAATAGCATTTTCTTTTCCCATGCTTGGCAAGTTTTCCTTAACTATTTTTGTAAATAGCCTTTGTAATTCACCTGTTTTTATTCCTGCTTCTTCATTCACATTTGTTATTCTGAAATTATAGATTCTTTTGTCATCTTCTAATATTGTTACTGCCTATTTCCTTGTTATTTTTAAGAGATCTTTCCTTTCATGATCACACATTGCAAACGTGAGTTTTGATAGTCTATCCTTAGTTTCTTTTAAGCAGTTTTGCCAGCTTTCAATAGTTTTTAATTTCCTGGTAATCTCCTTGAATCTGCTTCATGTATTCTAGATTTTCCTTATATTCTTTATTGAAAGTTTCTCTTCTTTTTTGTGTTCCTCCCTTCTTTCATCTGTGTCTTCTTGAGAGATCCTTAGCATTTATTTTATTAATCTACTTATATCTTGCTTTACCTGATTTAATATCTCAGTTTTGAACTCATCTACAAGGTCCCGAAGATATCTCTTAATGTCCATTGAAGCTGTGTCTGATGTTGCATGTTTGCTGCCCTCAGTCTCTTTTGTTTTTCCCTCTCCTGGATCAATGTTCTCAGGGTTTTGAGCTGGAGGCTCTTTCTTGTTTCTCTCTCTTGTCATCTTGGTTTCTTCCATACAGGAGTATAGTGGAGGTCTCAGCCCCTTTCCTTGTTGGTTATGGTTCTTATGAAGCACGCTGGTGAGGGATTTCTGCCCTCTCCTGTTTGCTCTTGTCACTGAGGTGTAAGCAGAGGCTGCATATGCTGGCCCCTCCCCTCCAGGCCAGTCAAACTTCAAGGGCCTTCAGCTACAATGTATTCTTTACAGTAAATTTTTAAAATTGGTATGAATTCTCACATTCAGTATATCTCACTTTAGTAAACTAACCACATTTCAAGAGCTCAGTAACTACAGTGACTTGTGATTACTGTACTGGCCAGTGAAGTGTTAGATAATTCTCTAGGCTGAAAAGAAAGGATCAAATAAAAGAGCAACAGAGTAGTTACAAGACATGGCTGAAGCCCTGAGGGTGGCTTTTGAAGGAAGAGACACTATGATTGACTGATGGAACTCCCATATAAGTTTGGGAACCTGAGAGCAAAAGAATCAGTCTCACTGCTGAGGTAAGGCCAGGATAAACAAAACAAGAAGATACTGGCAATGAAATGTTTGTAAAGCAGACCTCCACTGAGTCCATACAGCTCTAGAGTGTCATAGGCAAATATCTAAAAATTTTCACGTCCCTTGAGGGCATGAGGACATGGCTCAGGGAAGACCATCAGCACCTGGACAAGGTAGAGGCAGGCACTGGGACTGATGAGAGGCAACAATGGCAATGCAGACATCAGAAGTAAATGCCAGCCAGGAGGGACATATGAGTTCAAGGACCCAATGTTGTACTCCACTTACCCATATACTCTAGTGTTTAGATGCCACCTGAGGAGACAGAAGGGGAAGGGAGGAGGTTCTGAATTCATGAAGCTTATCAGAAATGCTGAAAACAGAGAAGAGGGAGAGACAGAGAAATAAACTTATCCAAAATCTACTGAACCATTTTTTCTGTTGTAAGACAAAAGAAAAGCTTGAAGTA